>CAFUXE010000319.1:1056392-1074480 GCA_903364295.1 Serranus cabrilla
AACACACACCAAAGACCAATCTTTTTCTTCTGTGTATAAATATAACTTTTAGTTTAATAGGTTGTTCCTAGTCTGTTGTGGTGATATGTGTTGTTTGACCTTACATATTATTTCCCCCTGTAGTTGTTGGACCCATCGGAGTGTGGGAATGGTTATGTGGAGGTGGGAGAGGAGTGTGACTGTGGATCACTAGTGGTGAGCACATTTCAATCAACTAATTTCTTATTTTTTGTCTAATACACAAAGCATGTTATGATGGATTTTAACCCATTCATTTAATTATGAATTCAAGTTGAGACTCATATTAACATCTAGTTACATATTTTCCGATCTGTGGAACATTTTGGTTTGAATGGAGCTGCACATCTGATCCTTATCCTTCGATTTAAATATTTAATAAGAATAAATAAATAAATGATGAATAATGTTTATTTGTTGGTAAAGGGACTTATGGGAACCCAGAGAACCCATTTTCATTCAGATATCTTTAGGAGAGTTTTTCCTCCCAAAATGTAGCTTGTTGTTATTTAGAACCTTGTATGATAAGATATCACAACATAAAACACATTCCTGAGATCTTCTCTTTTCACTGTAACACTGTAAAACTCAGCCCATTATTTTGCGTTGATTGTATTAATGTCTTTTAAAATGTTAAATATTTCAAATTAATCACAAAACTTTTTCAAACACATTTTGCCATATTTGTTATAGAAGAAATACTTCCGGAAAATGGAAACTTTACTGTACTTGGTGATATGTTTAGCCAGCAACTCCTTCTGTGAGTTCTAATCTCTCCTGATCTCCTGATGTGCTCTAAATCTCTCTGACTCACAGGAATGTGCACGCAGTGGAGCCAACTGCTGTAAGAAGTGCACCCTTACCCACAATGCAATGTGCAGCAACGGGCTCTGCTGCAGGGACTGCAAGGTGAGCTGTTTGTTGCCGTTTCCTGAAGTCCTGATTGTCTCTTTAGTGGCGCTGTTCCTCCTCACCAACACGTCTTTCTCTTCTGTCCTTCGTCTTGTTCTCAGTACGAGCTGAGAGGCGCCACGTGCCGCGACGCCGTGAACGACTGTGACATCGCTGAGACGTGCATGGGAGACTCCAGCCAGGTAAAAGAAGCATCACACACACGTGTTAATTTTTTAAAATGCTTTAATAAGCTTATTAATTATGTCCTCTCTCTGCAGTGTCCTCATAACGTCCACAAACTAGATGGCTACATGTGTGATGCTGGACAGGTAAAGTCCTGCTGCAAAAACTATATATAATAATAATATATAAAAACAAGTAAATTAAATGATAATGAAGCAGTAAAAAGAAGCAAGAAAAGAGAGAAATAAAAATGTTTCTTCTGACATTTGATACAGATATTTCTCTTTCTGTCCCTCCTCCTCCTCCTCCTCCTCCTCCTCCTCCTCCTCAGGGTCGCTGTTATGGAGGTCGCTGTAAGACCAGAGATGGCCAGTGCAGGACTCTGTGGGGCTACAGTAGGTTTGCATTGGTTATTGAGCTTCAGTTCTCCTAGCTGCATGACCCTCTAATGGTTCAAATTATATAATCTTTTATTTTCTCAGAGAAGAGCTTTGTAGAAATGAAAGCAAGGACTCTGTTCTCTCTCCTCAGACTCTGCCGACAGGTTCTGCTATGAAAAGCTGAACTCTGAAGGCACGGAGAAAGGAAACTGTGGCCCAGACTCCAGCGGGCAGGGCTGGGTGCAGTGCAACAAGCAGTGAGTGAACGACATGCACACCTTTACATTTGTATCACAGTTTATCTCTTATAAAGAGGTTGAGGTTTGCATCACTCTTTATGCACTTTGTTTACTCCTTATACACTTTAATTTTATTCCTTTCTTTTAGTTATTTTACTCTATTCTCTATGTATAAGTGGATATGTTTTTACTCTGTGTAAGTTGTATTTTTTGCACAAGAATTTCTTCTTTGATTAATTAATTTCTATCTTATTTCATTGCAACATGTTTTTGGCGTTCTAAAATCAATTTTTTGAATTTTTTTTGTCTCCTCCAGGGACGTCCTGTGCGGTTTGCTGCTGTGCACCAACCTGACGGACAGGCCGAGGTTTGGTGAGCTGCAGGGCAGAGTCACCAGTCTGACCATCCACCATCAGAACAGATACCTGGACTGCAGGTGAGGCCGCTTTTCTCCCGCAGCTCGGTTGGTTTTCAACAATTTGAAGGATTAAACAAATGTTGGTTTCTTACAACTGCAGGCTATTTACACAGAACAGAGGGGAGTCAATACTTTCATGTTACCTGTATAACATTTTCTTTTTTAGTCAGTGATAATGATGCGTCAGCAAGAAGGACATAAATGAGACGCTCCCTGTTTCTAGTCATGATGTCTCCATAGAGGTGCAGAACTTATAGATGGAAATGAAAAATTAGGTCACAGTGAGTAAAATGTGACCTCAGAAAAAAAACTGTTTGAGGTTCAGAGGGTTAAAATGTTAAAAAGAATAATTAAAGTGAAAGGAGGATTGGAACAAAAAAGGGCTGAAAAGTAAATGAGTTTCCAGAATCGGACACCTTCGATTCTGATCAAATGGTGCTTTATAAATCAGCCTAGTAAAATAAATAATGAGTGATAATTTAATGTGACCTTCTGACCTGCAGGGGCGGCCATGCCGTGCTGGATGACGGCTTGGATATGGGCTACGTGGAGGACGGGACGCCATGTGGGCCAAACATGATGTGTTTGGAGCGCCGCTGCCTCCCCGTCACCACCTTCAACCTCAGCACCTGTCCGGGCTCCTCGACCTCACGCATCTGCTCCCACCACGGGGTGAGCCTGTCGCTGCTGCTGAGAGAAATAAATGTCTGTGGGTCGAACACAAGGAAAGATACTGAATTCATCCTCTTTGTCCCACAGACTTGCAGCAATGAGGTGAAGTGTATCTGTGACCCGGACTACACTGGGAAGGACTGTAGCGTGTTTGACCCGATCCCCATCCCCACGCCGCCCGAGGGCCCCGAGAAATACAGAGGTAACCTCACTGAGCCGCTTCATCCACACAGCCACAGTACAGGCAGAGTGGCTCCTCACCTCTGGACAATAATCTGACTTACTCAACAAAAGTAAAACAAATCAAGCACAATTTAACACACATGAAAGTCTGAAGTGCTATCTTAGTTGAAAAAAAGAAAAAAAGAAGGAGCCAGGGAAGGGGTGGCAATATTCAGAGGAAAAACACAAATTTGCAAGAAAAAACTCACAAATGAATGCTGCCGTGTGGCCGAGGCACTAATAATTTATCATGCATCCTGTGACTTTTTTTGTACTAGTTAAGGACCTACGAGCTGGTTATTATAACTTCCAACTATAACTTGCAAAGTGAACCAATCTTGGAAAATTGTGAGTTTCTTTTTTGCAATTTAGTGAGATTTTATTACAAATGTTTGGGGTTTTTCTAGCAAATGTGTAAGTTTATACTCTGAATATTGCCACCAAAATCTAATCACCTGTTCCTTGTCCCAGTACACACGTTGTTCGAGAATTTCATCAAAATCTGTGCAATGCTTTTTAAGTTATTTTGTAAACAAACAAACAAACAAACAAACAGACAGACAGACAAATGCCAGTAAAAATTTTATAATAAATGGTGCCGAACATGGAGACTGAAAGATATTTTCCCATGCAGAAATCTTAGTATCACTTTTCAGCTTGTCAGTTTTGTTAGTGACACTTCAATGTTCAGTGTTCAATCCAATATCTGATGCTTAAAAGTCAACAGAAACACAAAATATATATCTTTTTTTATTTATTATTTTGACACTTGGCACTCTTGCATGCTTTTGTCCCTTCACTGGTTGACTCCTTCACTCCCACAGGTCCCAGTGGTACCAATATCATAATAGGTTCGGTTGCTGGTGCAATTCTGGTGGCAGCGATAGTCCTGGGGGGAACTGGCTGGGGATTTAAGTAAGAGCTCTGGCATGTCTCCATCTGTGTGTGCCTGCCGTGTTCCTCTGTCAGCTAACACACACGCGCCTCTGGCTCGCTGCTGAATGCTCCTCTGCTTGTTGTCTGATTCATACTCACAACCGGAGCCCGTGTTGGGTTATTAATGAGGCTGGTGGTCGGGGGGGTGGATGGGTTTCCATCTGCGTGTTCTGCTGGAGGAAGGGAGCATGAATGACAGTGCTTATAACCCCTCATTAGTCACTTTGGCTGGTAAGCTCTTTGACTGCATTCACATCATGGCATGAGATGATTGGCCACTTTGAAATATTTTCAAATGATTTCTTAGTCTTCTGTGTATCTTTGGGGTTTGAACTGTTTGTCAGAAGGCTGCACAGTGCAGCGTGGTAGCCATAATGTACAAAATGAACATTAATCTGAATTGAAGAAGACTTAGTGATTGAGACCATAAGCTCATGAGGTTTACTGAGGTTATAAATCAGGTTAGAAGTAGGGTAATTTCCTCATAGACTTCTATATAATCTGACTTCTTTTTGCAACTAGTGCATTCGCCCCCTGCTGGCCATTAGAAAGAATGCAGGTTTAAGGCACTTCTGCTTTGGCTTCACTTTTCAGATCCAGAGGTTCACCACTTATTGCATCTTTATTCAAGTTAATTTCTCAACCAAAAATCAAGAACTAGTCTCATAACTCCAGCTCTTGTTTTCCCCCTTTAATAGAAAAATGTGTGTTGTGCAGGAAAGAAATGAGACCTCTGTAGCTGCTTTTCTCTGCTTGAGGCTGCAATGCCTGCTACTACAGCATTACACATTTCTAACTTAAATGACTGTGGTAGAGTTGCATCATGGGTAATGTAGGCATTTATTTATTTTACTGTCGTGAAATGTTTATTCTTGTAGGCACCCATTTTTGACAATTAGGAAGAATGCATGGATTAAAAAGGTAAATCCAAGTACAGAAATAAATCTTTTTTACATCTTTCCCTCATGAGTCAGAGTGCAACACTAAATCAACGTTGCAGGTTTTCTACAATCCCAAATAAATATATATAAACGAACGGATAAAAAAGCTCTTTCTTTGTTCCACTTTGCACGACTGGATCTTCTTTCTGCGGTTTGTTTTCTGACGCTGCCTCGTGTTAGCTTTGCTGTGGCATGCCTGCAGGGCGCAAAGAAACAAAAAAATGCTTATCTGCGACTGTAATCGCATGACTCACCTTGTACGAGAGCATTAAATGTGTCCGGACAGATACTGCAGTTGCGAGGTTGCTTGATAGTAAACTTTCACAACATAGAAAAGTTTCAGATGCTTTGCTTTTAAGGCCTGGGGTTCATTGCATGTTCTTCTTCTGTCACTCTGCTTCTGGCGCACATGAAACAGCAGTTGAGAGTCTCACCCGTCTTTCACTTCACTTGTTCTCTCTTTTTTTATTCTCTGCCCCCTCCACCTTGTTCCTGCCTCGCTGCGGCTCCAGAAACATCCGAAGAGGAAGGTACGATCCCGCCTTTCAGTCCTGATCCTGAATCACAGTCCATGTGTCACCGTACTGCCACCTGTTTTATAAGAATCCTCTGCTTCTTTATCGGCTGAGCACCTTAAACATATTTCTAAACCCACACATGTAAATCTGTCACCTGCTTTAATCATCTTTCACACATTTTTTTTAATCTAAAATATATCTGTATAGGGACACGTATAGCACAGCATTTATATAGCCCATGCTAGTTTGCAAAACCCATAAATTAGCATTTTAAATCATCATCAAACATCACGATCTATAACCGCAATAAGTTTGTTTAATCATTTAATCATTTAATCATTTGTACTGCATGTCCCCTCAATAACTTGGCTGCCATTTCTAGGATATAGCTGCAGTGTTGACTTTGTAATGCTCATTTCATAAGACTTTCAATAATAAAACCCCTCTTTTAAGTTTTTGCTTATTTTTCTTATTATTTTGTCATATTTCTGTGTTACAGCTGCATCGATTCATTGATTAGTAAAATAGCAGAAAATTGGTTGCAACTATTTTGAGAACTGATTCATTTTTCATGATTAAATTCAATTGGTTCTTAAACGTTACTTTCCTTGTTTTATGTAGTAATAAATTAAACGTATATGAGGGTTTAAGTAGGGCAAATCAAAACTGATTGAAAATTTCTATTTAACTTTTTTTTTCTTTGATTATTAACTTTTTTTATTGTTCACAAAGCAACCCGCACAAACTCCCTAGGATAATAAAAAATAGATGAATAAAAACATTACGTTTTTTTTTAAGTAAGTAAAATAATCATTCATTGCAGAATTTCTTTTCTACACTTTGATTCATCCTCGCTGCCTTGTTGGTTCTATCAGATCCTTCAGTATTTGTCTTTCTCTTCCCCCTCCTCTTCCTCTTCTTATCTTCCTCTTTCTATCTTCCTCCTGCTCTTCTCTTCTCTCTCCAGATCTTCGGGCGTTTGAGTCGTTTCTCTTCGCCGTCCTGTCTTCCTCACACTGTGTCCAGTCCGCTCTGAGGAGACCAAACAAAGATGTCTTCCATTTCCGAGCCCTCAGACCTTTCCTGTTTCCTTTCCTTGTTCCTTTAACGCTGTCTCCTCTGGTCTTTTCCTCCTGGGATGTCAAATTTTTATTTTTGAAACTTTGGTTTGGAAGCCCAGAGGAAACATTCCTACCAAATCTAAAAGGTTCGTCTGGTTCCAAATGTTTCAGCTGACGTCATCGGTTTGGCTTATAGTTTTATTTTTTTATTTGCTTCATTGTTGTCAGGTTTCCCTTCCACTAGTCATAGCTGATCTTCTGCCATACCGTTATTGTGCTTTACCCCTTTAAGTGATTTCATGGAGAGAAAAAAAAAAGAAGCTGCGTGCTTCTCCTTGTCTGGACTTCTTTGGGAACATATTTAACCTCATGGAAAACCACCTCCTCTCAGTGGTGACTTTACCTGCAATAGAAAGTGTACAAATATCACCAAATAGTGAATGTTGGTATTTTATGTCTAGATGAGGTTATTTTTGTGTGCTAGGCCTTTACATTCCACAGTAATAGCCATATTTTCTCCTCTTATGCTGCCTTTCATTATCAAACAGTAGCCCGTCCTAAATCAGAGCTTCTACATAATATGCATCAATGTATGAATGTATAGTTCAGGCCTGCCAGGAAGCTGGTCCAGGAGTAGGTTTTATCCCGCTGTATCATATGTAATCCATATACAACCAATATGCATACTAGTATGCTGAACATGGGTGCTGATGTACATAGTGTAACATAAGGTCGACTCATTGAGACAGCAGTGACTCACTGCCGCTCTGAATGGAAGCACAAGTCTGCAGAGAGAAGACTCTTCCTGCCTCTCAGCGCAAAACTGCTCATTTTGAAGGTTCAGTCAGTGAGAGGGGATCAGGGCAGTCTGAGCCTCTCGGCTTATGGAAATTACTGGATGCCAGATCGTTTGGAGAGAGATGTGTGTGTTTTATGTTTCGTACACGCCTCTGAGAGATTTTCAGGCTGCAAAATGATGACAGAGATCACTGGTTGCCAACCTGTGGGGCTCCACTAGGGGGCGCCAAACTGTCAGAGGGGGGTCTAGATTTTAAAGAGAGGGAACAGCTTTTTAAAAAGTATATATACAGTTGGTATATGTCCCAGCCTTTTAGTAATTTCTGGGGGCAAAAAAGTAATGAAATTGTTATTATTAAAGTCTGGATTATTATTTAAGACATAGAAACAAAAAAATCAAAGGATAAGGGAACAATGAAGACCTGAACACAAGCTATAATCTCAGACTCTGTTTTTAAAAAGTTTGCAGTTAAAACACCCAAAGAGCTAAAAGAACAATCACCAAGCATCAGGGAGAAGAAAACACTGGATTTGTAAAAACAAGATTATAATATTGATATTATATAATATTGTGTTAAATATAATGTGTTAAAATTTCCTCAAAATAACAGAAAAACTCATCTCTGACAGGAAATAATCTGCTCAAAATTCATCCAACTCGCTCCTTCTTTCAGTCACCTTTTAGGTTAATTATTCAGTTTGTTAGTTGTACTGTACGGTTATTGTTATGTGTTAAATACAATGTGAAAGTGAAAAAAAATATGTCACTTAATCAGGTTGTTCAATGATAATCATAAAGGTTGGAAACCACTGACTCAGTCTCAGATTTAACACAGGATCTCCTTCATTTCCACATATGTACAAATATCATTTGGCTTCTGTGAACTCAGTCAAACTGAGGTCAAACTACAACAAAATAAAAACATTTTAAGTTGGGATGATGTGAAAAAGTAGTAAAAACAACATACAATATTAAAATAATCTAATATAATTCTGTTTTTATTTATATTTTACAATGTCCCAACTTTTTTGGAATCTGGGTTTTAGAAAAGAGGAAAAATGCAAATCTCTAAATCGCGTTACATTTATTCTGACTGAACGGATCCATACGATAAGCAATAAATATGTACATTTAAAAAAATATTAGAAACATGAAAAAAAACAACCTCTCAGTATATTTTGCTCCTACCTGACTAATCCTCTTCTGTGATAAAGAGTGAAAATCAGGTTTAGAAAAAGTCCTTCTGTGGTTCTTATAACATTCAAAGACTGCGTGTTTTACTCAGTAATAATAAAGACGGACACAATAGCACAGGTGCCACAAGAGATGATCCAAGCTACACTGCCAGTCAATCTCACACAGCTTTAAAGGAACATGTTGACATTTTCTCTGCCTCTCAAACCAGAATCAATTAAAAAACGAGTCCAGTTAGTCATAAAAATTGGTTTTTGAAGACCGTATTTTGACTTTTAACTGCCGGGGAGGTGAAAAACTTTTCGTCAGGATTTAAAATGTCAGTGTGTTTCCCTTTAGTCGTACTTGAACTCTTTATATAAAAAAAAAAAAATTCTCAAGGACGCTCGGCTGAAAGCTCAGGTCAAACTGTGTTTACCGCCACAATTTGTGATCACACATGTTGTAGCTGGAGTCATCAAAGGGTTTTGGTGCCATTCACACATGGAAGTCAACATTCAGTCTGACGGGAAGGTAACCAGTGTTAGCTCCTGATGTAAATACTCATATTATTGCATATTAAGATATATATATTAAAACATATCTGAATAACAGTCACTGTGTCACTTGTGTAAATTCAGTTCTGCAGCATATTTGTTGTGTTTTGCTCTCTGATAGAAACTTTTTTATTGGAAATTCATTCAGGATTAACGGTATTAAATTAAAAGTTCTGCATTAGATCGGTTGTTAATTATGTTTACAAGCTGTCTCTTATATAATTTTACACTGTGTGTAGAATTCATGGACATTATAATAATAGATATGAAGTATAAAGTGATTATCAGCTGTTATAAAGTCTGTGGAAGTGAAGAGTTAACGTTAAACTGTCTTCAGCTGGTATTTGTAAATATTTGCAGGATGTCGGTGATGTCTTCTGGTTTGTTGATGACACGAATGAGAACTGTTTATCTGCGTCTCTTACAGTATTAACAGGTATTTTGTTAATGCATGCTTTGTTTATTATATGCAAGTATTAATGACAATTTACAAGTTAAATGCAGGTTTTTAAATGCCATGATACTATGATATGATACTATGCATAACAACTTAACAGACTACAGCTTTAGAAACCAGTAAATTCAGACTTTCTCAATCTTTGGTCATTAATTTCAAGGTACAAGGTAGCTTTATTGCTAATTATACAGAATATGTAACACATAGAGGATTGGTGTCAAGGGCCCATGGTGCTACAGTGACATTAAATATAAGTGCAAAAGTATGATGATTTTTGCATATATTATTACTGAAACATAAAGCACTTTACTACCAGTGATGTTTACATTTGGAAGCTTGAGTTGTTTAAGACTTACATAGAAGAAAAAGTGAAAACAGCTGTTTGACTTTGTTTTATTCTTTAAAAATACAGATTAGATGGATACAAGTGGGAATAATTAAACTAAACTGAAGACAGAAGAGGACATTAAACTAAAACATGGAAGCCACTGACTTAAAAAATGACTGAATGAGTAATTTCTGGCATTTTTCAGATGTTTAATTCCACTTCCTTCAGATGTCTGTCTCCCCAGCGTCTCCTTTGCCCTTCTGCTGCCTCCAGTCAGCGTAGATGGACTCCTCGTAGTCTCCCATCCCTTCAAACTCAACGTCAGGAGACTCGGAGGACAAAAGTGCAGCTTCCTCTGCTCCAAGAAAATCCTGAGAAAACCACATGATTCACGGTGATAATAACTACTTCTCATACATGTTTTAGATGGTTTGCTAACAAACGTCCTTACATTTAACAATCAATAATAGATAGATTAAGTTTTTCTCTCACAGACACACACAAATATGTTGTGTGTTTTCCTTTATTCCCACCTCATCATCCAGCTGTAGGTACTTCTGAGCAGATGTCAGCATCTGCTTTTGAGTTAGTGTGAGGTTGTAGAGTCTGAGAGCCTCCTGTTTAAACAGACACGACAACAAGATCAGGACAAAAAAATAGTAAAGCTTTAAAATAAACGTATAGATATCACCAGGAAAACTTCCCCAGTTTGTTTAAAGTTTTCTGATATGTTATGTCAACTCACTTTTAAGTCAGGCTAACAAGTTATATCAAGTCATTTCAACTTAGTTGTGCATTGAGATTATTGAGTACGTTTGTTGATACAACAAAAATATTTGTTAATTTGACTAAAAAAAGAGAGTTCCTTCAACAAAGTCATGTGAACTTGGTCTTTTAAGTTGGAGACGCTTAGCTGTGAGTTGAAATTACCTGAAATAATTTGCTAGCCTGACTCAAAATTTTAAGGCAGCGAGGTTACAAATTATTTTAAGTTGAGTCAACTTGTTTTTTTTTTACGGTGCTCCTAAAATTGACTCGACTGGAATAAGTTAGAGCAGTCTTGAGGTGACTAAGACAGATGAAGATGTTGCTTCCTCTCACCGTCCTGGGTGTGAAGTGTTGGGGCTGCAGGCCCCACTGCTCACTGTAGGCTTTATAATACTGCAGGTTCTGCTTCATGACCTGGTCCTCAGGTTCAAACAGGAAGTAGCTGTAGGCACAGGGCAGCGCTCTGCGGCCATCGTTCACTGCTCACAGAAAACAAACAGCACGTTATTGTTTATTATTTGAAAGTAGTGATGGAAAGTTCAGCTGCAGCTGCTGTAAACTTACACTTATAATATGCGAACTGGAGGTAGTGGTAGATGGTCGGAGCAAACTTCTCCACAAAATAACCTCCAACGCTCGGCATCAAGTTTTCTTCACACTTCAGCTGACAGTTTAAAACCTCAACACAGACTTCTGTGAGAGAGCAGAGCAGGGAGCAACTATTATTTAGAAAAAGTACGTCATTACAAATAAAAGCCTTGCATTGAAAATCAACAATATTATATATATTATCAGCTGTTCTGCTAAAATTAAAATAAAATGAAGAATAACTTGAGTTTATTTTTTTACTTTAAAATGACGGTACGTTTTTTGGCAGCTTCAGCTGCCAGACTTTTTACAGGTTTTTTTTTCACAATTCCTTTTTTTCTAAAAAAAAATTTTCAATTTACATTTTTACTGTAAGAAAACAGTACGTTGCCTTAATTCTAGATTCAGAAATGGGATGAGTATTTTTTTGTATGTTAATATAGAATTCACTGTAATTTCACATTCAGGCAAGTTAATAATACTGTAAAAAAAAAATCTATAATGTCCCAATATGATAATTTTCAAGAGAACCCCTTTAAAATAAAAGCCCTGCATTCAAAATCAGCAAAACATACTTAAAAATACAGTTTCTGCTCAAATGTATTCTGATATGTTATTATTTATGATATTATTTACTGTTGTCGCTTGCTGAGACGGAGCTTGTTTTATCTACTTTATATATAGGGAGTGGATAGTTTAGTCATGTGGTTCCCAGTATAGGGGGTGTGGCCCCTCCGAAGGATCACAACACAAGCCATAAAAAGGTAGATTCAATCTTAAAATGTGTTGTCTTTCATAAGCATATTACATGTCTGAAAGTATAACATTTTCCTTCCAGTTTTGCTCTATTTGCATCTCATCCTTTCACTTCAAATCCAGTGCATTTTTAACCACTTCACACTAACCTGCTAAGACGGCGTAGAAGTCGCTGTGTGCTGAGAGCTGACCGACCCCCTCACAGTCTGCCTGACAGATGTCGTACTCGTGGAGGTAAAGCCTCAGAGCTTCCTCCATGTGCTCCACACTGCTGCTGTAGTCACCTGAGCTGATGAGTTTCACTCCTCTCAGAAAGGAGGCCTGGAAACACGTTCAGGAACAGAGACGGTGAGAGTTCTTGTTGCTGTTAATGCAGCATTAAACTGAGGGACATGTCTGCACCTCATAGGGTCGCTCTTCGTGGTCGGTGAGGTAGCCGCTCAGGTCGTACTGGTTCTTGTACTCCTCCATCAGCTGGTGGATCTCCTGGTCCTCAGGGTTCCTCTGGAGGTAGGTGTAGGCACATGGGACGGCCCTCTGCAGGTCACTCAGCTGGGAGGAAAACACGGAGTTAGCTCAGCTGTTGTTAGGAAGAAATACACTATAAACTTAGTCTTTTATTCCTCTTGTCCTATATGCTGCAGGTCAACAGTGGAAGAATGTAACTAAGTATATTTACTCAAGTACTGCCTAACTTTGAGGAACTTGTATTTTACATGATTATTCCCATTTTATGCCTCTTAAACTCCAGGACATCTCAACGGTAAATATTGTATTTTTCACTTCACAAAATGCATTATTTTGCATCAATAATCTAAAATTCCACATACATTATAATTATAATATATTAAAGGTTACAGCGCTGGACAGAAAAGTAATTCAAAGAGCTCAAATTGCAACATGAAAGTGATAAAATTAATATAAATAATTATAATTAAATAATGTACATGGTTCTGAATTTGGCCAGTCTGAATTACTTAGAATACTATGATGTTAATACTTTTGCATGTTTACTTAAGTAGGATTTTGAATGCAGGACTTTTACTTGTCAGTGGAGGAAGTAAAATATCTGAATACTTTTTCCATCACTACAAATAAATGCCACAAACACTCTCTGACCCAGTGGCTGATATTGTTGAACTGGAATTAAAATATGCAGATTTTTAGCATCAATGTTTTTTTTGTATTCATTCATTCTTATCTGAAGGATTTTGCTTTGTTAGTCAACAAAAAAAACAGTCAACAATGGTATTTTTCAGAATGCTTAATTTTCTTTTGCTTCTATATTTTCCAGGCAGTTTGAATCATTTCTCATATTGCTTGTGACACCTGAACACTTTGAAGGAACCCTGACATCCAGAGACCATTAGACCATCAGTCTAATCTCCTTGATAAGGTGATATATATAATACATTATTTGGTGATGTAAATACAGCTGTGATGTGTTGATATAAGGTGTCCATGACTAATGTGTCTCACCCTGGAGTGCGCAAAGTGCAGGTATCTGTATGGAGATCTTCTGCTGAAATCCTGCAGGATCTCTCTGCCGGGAGGAGGCAGCTGCAGCGCGGGGAAATGCGCTCTGCACTTCTTCTGACAGGACGCTCTCATCATAACGTGCCAGTTGACGCGGAGCTGCGGGTTTCCTGTGAAGGTCGGTTCTTCATGTTTGCTGCTGTTGCAGAGCCGCGCGCAGTATCTCACACTGTCTTTAAGGAGCCGGTGTAAACGCAAACTCAGCTCCAAATATTTGACCGCTTCATCCCACTTCTCTGCTGCGTACAGGTCCAAAGCCAGTCCATAGGCAGCGGTGAGGGGCATGAGCTCCTCTTTGGGGAAGTTTCTGAAACTGTAGTTCTCATATTGCGCGTCTGTCATAAAAACAAATGTCAAACAAAGCAACGTCAACAACGCGCCTCCTTTTGCGCAAATTGAAACCATGATAAGATCATTTCCCACATATTAGTCTACTTCCTCCGTCTGCTCCTGCTGCTCCAGTGTCAGTGTGGTGGTCTGCTGAAGCGTTTAGGGGTCTGTGGGAATTCCGGGATTGGGTCTTTCAGAGTTGTGGTCTCGGGTTTCGCCGTGCAGGCCCACAGCTGTCACACACTGCTGTGTTTCTTTATTTGGCACAAGAATATACGTGCGTAAAACTGGCCGCTTGTGCGCATTGTTGTCATTTGTTCAAATTGTGTTGACTGCGCACTCCTGCAAGTTTACTGCTAACTGAAATATGATTATTAATGAAAAATAATGAATTAAACGTTAAGAGTAAGGGCTATTTATGCCTGAAGTGTCGTCTATATGGTTTTAGGGTTGTGCAGCGGATTGGATGTAAAATTCTTATTTTGTTTTCAGTAGTTTTTATTCTTCCCACAATACTTTGGGATTATAGGACCTGTTTGATCTTTTGTTATAAGTCATACTGAGACGTCTGTGTATGTTGGACAGGAAGTGAATCCCCTCGCGGACCAGACGGATCCCTTTCATCCACTTGGTCGATACTTGAGAGCGCTTCTTGAAGTTTTCACGGCATTAAAGGAAAAGCTGAAACTTTGTGAGCTCTCAGGCCACTTTACGGCTCAGAGAGGCTGATCCGGAGAGGCGTGACTCAGATGTACGCAGCTGAATAATACGATGCTGGAAAATCAAGACGCACAGAGATGTAGGTGATTTTACTTTCAAAATAAAAGCGGAAAGAAACAACAACTTATAAATTGACCCCTAACACAGGAAAAGATTATGGCTGCAAAACATTACATCTAACAGTGTATGCATTAGAGATAGCATTTGCATTAGTTTGCAGTTTTGAGTGCCTACTTTGTATGAAAATATTATTTATTTTTTTTCTAAAAAGGACAAAAAAAGTTTCCAGTGCAGACAGTAGTCTCCTATTTCATGTTTGAAGTAGAGGAACGTAATATGATTCATGTAACCTGTTTAGATTTGTTCATCCTTTCTCCCTTTGTGATTTTCCAGCGGAAGTGGAGCTCTTGTATTATTGTGGTTAACTTGACGGAGGCGCGTCCCACTCCCAACTTCGACATTCCTTCCCCCCTGGCAAAAAGTCCTCACTGCAACCTGGAGATTGTCCACGTTTACAGCACAGAGACACCGCTGTCCTGCTCCACATCTGCAGCCTCGGCCCTCTGCGTGAAGCGCACACACGACTGCAGGCCTTAATTGATCCATTTCGTGGCTGTTATTTTTTATTATTATTGACCTGCTTCTGTGAAGAAAATGTTTGCCTGCTGCATTGCCCTTTTTCTCCTCACTACGTGGTCTCCAGTGGACTGTAATCCCAGCCCTGTGTTAGGAGATGTACTCGTGGACAGACACACCATCCCCAAACTCTGTGCAAGAGAAGCGAAGAACGGAGACTATGTTCGCTATCACTATAACGCCACATTTGTCGACGGGAAAACATTTGATTCGAGGTAAGTTTATCCCCTTTTATCTGAAATCCTGAATGCATTCCTTTTGTTTTAGCTTTCAAAGTTGATAATTACGCTGCAGAGGCCGTGAAGCCGAGTGCAGATTGGTTAAGATGTGCCGTTTCAGAAGTGTAATAAAATCTGAGATCTAGCCTACGTGTCAAGGCTAGTTTGCACTAAGACATTTGTACACGCATGCCCCCAAGATGCAATCCCACATCCTCTCAAAGTTGACCCACTTCTGACATTTCCTCGGTCTTTGTCAACCTTTTGTTTCCCTTAACAGCCATCAAAAAGGAGACGCCAAGGTGGGCCTGCTCGGGGAGGGCCGTCTGATCGCGGGCATCGAGAAGGGTCTGCAGGGCATGTGTGTGAACGAGCGCAGGACAGTCACCATCCCGCCTCACCTGGCCTACGGCAGCACCGGGGCAGGTAAATGCAAATTAAGATGATCGTTCTGCACTAGTGGGAGGATCTGATTTCAGAGACGCATGAATTGGATGTTCTAGTTTGTGAAAAGATTTAGAAACAGCACAGCAAATTCTCCAGGATTAAGGTTGGCCCCGGACCCTGAGGGGCCCCAGAAGACTCCAGGCTATCATTGTCAATTATATTATTACATGTTTAGTTAATATGCATTAATTAGGCACTTCTCCTGCTTTTTATTATAGAGGAACCCAGTGTCAAAATATAATTTAATACCTTTAATATTTCACTTGATATCATGTTTTACACATAAACACATCTGCATTAAATTCTATAAATTCTTTGCCTCCTGTCTCTCAGTTTGCCACTTTTAATAGCATCTGTAAACACTGAGGGCCATGTTACATGAAAAGAAAAGAAGAAAAAACACTCTATAGATACCAACTGGAAAGGTCAAAGGTGAATCAATTGTATGGTGCCATAGTAATCTCATTTTGTTTTATTTACTTCTTCAACAGCACTCCAACTTTTTTAGAACCAGGGTTGCACAAGTAAAGATTATTCTTCATTATGTTCCAGTAGGCATGAAAACATTCAAAACAGATTTTTATCTTTACCCCCATTACAGATGGTCCCAACTTCCTGTTTGAACTGAGTGCTCTTTCAAGTAAATAAGATGACATAAGCATGTCATTTCACTGAGGGTTTCAGTTCATGGATGTAGGGTTAAATAATTTATTTTACAGAAGTATCAGAACAGGGTGATGAGCTTATTGTCTTAATAAACATAAAATATGAAAACATACATCAGGATAAATAAGATAGCAGAGATAAAACATGACAAATCATATGATAGAGCAAATAAAAATACAGTAAGGCCATAAATAAAAATAATAGCTATGTCAAACTACATAATTAAAAAAAGCTAATTAATAAATACAAAAAGTTCAATGAATAAAAATATATAAATATCATACAATCACAAAGTAATTCCAGCTATTTGCCAAAACATCCCAGCTCCCATTCACCCTTTAAAACATTGATTTCAGTAAAGTCTTTGCTGTTTAACCTCCATCGAACTTTCATGTGACCATGTTTACAGGTGACGTGGTTCCTCCAGACACCACGCTGGTGTTTGACATCCACCTGTTGGATCTGTGGAACAAAGCCGACCTGGTTGTCACCAAAATCGTCGCCACCCCCAAAGACTGCAGACGCTCCGTGATGCGCACTGACTTCGTGCGTTACCATTTCAACGGCTCTCTGCTGGACGGCACTGTCTTTGACTCCAGGTGAACTTTTGCCTTTCATGACTAGTGTTGGTGTCTTATATAAAAATGTGAATAAAACACAGCTGAATAGGCCCTTATTTGAAGCTACATCTCATTCATAATGTCTGAAAAACATTCTTTTCTCAATGACAGCTCTTTTCTCTGTTTGCACTGCGTCATCCAGGTTTGTTGTGTGTTTGACTTTGCGCTTGTATGAGCCCTGCGTAGCTACACCAGGAAGCAGACCCACGACTCCTTGGTGGGTGAGGGTTGGCTGATCAAGGGCATGGATGAGGGCCTGCTGGGCATGTGTGTGGGAGAGATCAGGAATATCATCATCCCGCCCTTCAAAGCTTACGGAGAAAAAGGATCAGGTGAGCTCAAAGAACCAGGGAATAAGAGGTCAGCTCAATAAATCAAACACACTTGTTCACTAGAGCAGTTAAAGCTCCCATTATGGAGTTTTTTTTAATTTAACACCTAGGGCTTAGAGACAATAGCACAAATGACGTTGCATTACATAATATTTTTCTTACGAAGAAGAAAAATTAATGGAAATTTCCAGCTATTTTTTATTTAATCAATTAAGTTTCTTCTTCAGCATCTTGTTTCTTACAAGTGTACACAGATCTTGTTCAATTGTTCAACTAAAATTTTAATATTTAGCTCAGAGGCCTGATAAAAGCGCCATGATGACCCGAGGTCTACCGTGGTTATATGCTATGGAATGCTGTTTAATTCAGTCTAAAATAAATAAATGTTTAAATAAAAATGTCTATGAAATAAATCCTGCAATAAATAAATGATGCTATAAATTTAAATATAGATATATAAATAAGCTAACATAGTAAAAAAAAAAAAATCATAAAAAAATGTAAATTTTAAGCACTTTTAGTATCAGTCTACTGAAAAAAAAGTTTCCAGACCATATTCTAGTACCCAGTAGCAATAAGCCACAATTCATAATAATAATAATTAATAATAATTAACAATAATAATAATAATAATAACTTAAACTGATATAGCACCTTTTTTTTTTTTTTTTTTTT
>CAFUXE010000321.1:0-10017 GCA_903364295.1 Serranus cabrilla
TTTGACATGGTGTTTTTATGTCATTTCTGGATAGATTAGGCTCTAATATGTATCAACACACTGAATTAGGGACATTTTAAGCATTTTTAGGCATTTTAAGGAATTTTAAAGTTTGATCACTCTCACAAAAACACGTCATAATATGGTGTTTTTCTGTCCTTTTTCAAAAAGTTTCACCCTGACACGCATCAACAGACTCTAATAAAGCTATCCTGTGAATTTGGTGCATTTTGAAAACATTTTATGTTTTGGCCCAAAAAATATGTTATCTATCAACAGACTATAATAGTTCAATTTTTAGCATTTTGGGGCATTTCATACTTTTAATGCTATTTGACCGTTTTTCAGCATACTACAGCGTGGCATAAAAATATGTTATACATAAATAATTACTTTACACACTTCTTGCACAAAATATACATACTGTGCAAATTAAGTAAAATCAAGCTTCAATGCTTTCTGGTTGTACAGGATGGTATCCTGAACCGCTTGTCTCTGTGGCTGATCGTTTGTTTGGTCCCCACAGATGTCCTCCTTCAGCAAACAGCAGAATATATCCAGGAGGTCCAAAAAACTCATCAGCATGCACAACAAGGTAAACGTTGGGGAGCTGGGCTTGGATGTTGGATGACGTTGTCGTTGACAATCCTTTTTAGCAAACTGCTAAATAGATGGAAACCATTACACACACACTTTATATTTTAATATATATTTTGGATGTTCATCTGTTGTTATTGCTTTGGATAATTTTGATAAACACAATCCTTATATTTTACCATACAGGTCATAAAATGTGCAGTACACCTTATATGCATTACTTATGCTAAAATGTAGCATTCTGCCTAACTCGTACATATGTTCAACAAATTCAGCTTAATTTTAGCTTGAGGATAGTCATGGCATAGATGGTTACAGCGGCCTTTATAATGGCAGCAACAGCGGTGGGCTAGAGCCGATCCAAGCTGACATTGGGCAAGATATGAGGTAAAATCTGGACAGTTCGCTAGACTATTACAGGGTAGACACACAGAGTCAGACAACCACTCATGCTCTCATTCACTCCTACAGGCAATTTATACTCACCAAATAAAGAGCAATTTCGTTTTTTTCTTGCACATTTAGTCGTTTTACTGAAGATTGAGTGAGTAGTAGACAGACTAAAGAAAACCAGTGTTAGCTACAGGTTTTATAAACTGGTTATGTGGGTTGTTGTGGATCAATACGTATGCAGGAGACCTGATGTTAGTGATTTCGCTGAGCAGCCCTCCTTGTATTATTTTCATTTGTCCCATTCACAATATTTCTTTCAGGTTCTGTTGTTTTTCAGTGTAGAAGTAGGCACAAGGACCGAGCAGGCACTTCACTGAGAAGTATGATCCTACTTGAAAGGTGAAGATTCCATCTTATACCTCTGGAGCTCTTATCGTTGGTACTGCGATTCTGAAAGCCAAGTTTGATGGAGTTGGAAAAAAGCCAACTAGGGACTAGAATTGTTTGTAAGCTGAGTGGAGCACTGGATTGTAAGAACTTAGGGTTTAATTATTTAAAAAGTTCTAAATATCACTATGTTTATCTCCTGGTTCCTTCAGGCAGTTGACCTTTTGAAATTCATTATAAATCTAGAGATTTTGTGGTTTGGCCATATGATGCTTGGTAGGAAGCTTACAGTGGGGTTAAAGGTCAGAAGAAATTCCTATTTTGAAGGTTAATTTGTTGAATATTGTTTTGAAGCCTTTTGAGGATTTTTCTCAATCACCATCTTGGTTGTTTTGAGCCAAGAATTACCATACCAAGTATCAGCCGGTGCTAGCAAAGGCTAGTTAGCTGGCTAGTTTAGTTTTTAGTACTACCAAATGCTGAACAACACAATGTTATGTGAGCAAACATATCCTCATAGAGAATTCTGAATGGAACCATAATTTACAAAATGAACATCATGTTGAAACACGCTTGAAAATATTTACTAAGGTCATAAATCAAGTAAGAAGTAGTGTCATTTTCTCATAGACTTTTATACAATTAGAATGATTTAACAGCCAGTGGAGTCACGGGGAACCAAAAAGGTCACAGTACCTACTTACCTAACTTATCACTGCTGTCAAATCACAATGAGCTCTGCAATATTGTAAAATCACTAAGTATTTGTCGTTGATGCACTACTTCCTTTGTAAATCAAGGAATAGTCAAGCTGACACTTGCACACATACTAAAGCCCTGAAAGACATCTGTGGAAGACTTTCTTCCTTTCAGCAGCACACAGCTGCTCTGTTGATGAAAGTTGGTAATTGAGGTTAATTAAACAGCATGTCTCATTACATCCTCACAGTTTTCTTTTCTCCCGTCTTCCTCACTACTAAAGATTTGGATGGCTTTACCTGTGAGATGCATTCAGCAAAAATCTGGCTGATCCAGAACAGAACTAAAAATCATCTCACAAGATGTTTTAATCATAAATGAAAGAACAAAAGTCATGGTAAAGGTCGCTTAAGAGTTTTTCCCCCTTGATTCCACTTGTACACAAAGTGCAGGGTTTTAAATCTCATTCTATGTCTATTCATTTCCATTTCATTAACCAAACCCTGTCAATGTTTGTGGGCATATAAACTTAGTGAATTAAATATTATACAGAAGTGGTTCAAGACAAAAAGGTTACACTCAAAGCTTCACTGTATGTGCGTCATTTGCTTCAAACTTCTCAAGGTTTTGAAATGAAAAGTAATATCCCAGAAGTTTTGTGTTATTTGTTTTCAGGTAAAAGGTTAAAAAGGCCAAGAGACATAAAACTCATCATACTTGTTTTTCTCAACATTCAAAATTTGTAGAAAGGATCAACTACAATAATGATAATTTCTGGCTATTTGTGGTTGAAACAAACCAGGGTTTCATATCAAACTGCAAAGGTAAAACAGAATTCTGTTAAAAGAATGAGTTAGGAGATAATTTGTTGTTGTTGCTTAAGGAACAGCAATATTTATTCAAACAGAGTAGTTAAAGTGACATATTTGTTCCATATATAACTTAGAGAATAGGGCTGGACAATATGACCAAAGTCCATAAGCATAATGCAAATTTTTCTTTAGAACTATAAATAAACAATATCAACAAACACCATAATGTTCACTTGTACTGGCTTCATAATGTTTATCCAGTTTAAGTTTTTTCTTTTTAAGTATAGAAAAATGCTACATGAGTGAATTTAGCTTGGCAAGAGATTCATGATCAGTAATCAGATAAATTGTCCAGCCCTGCTCCAGAAGTTATGGCCAAGGTCAATGGAACACAGGACTAAATGAAATGGACTCAGTGGAGAAAACAATAAATGGAACCAGTCCATGACCAGATTTTTCATCATCCCAAAGGGAGTATAAAGCAGTCAAGATGTTAGGTAAAAGCTCCTACAGGTGAATCTGCATGCAAATCTCTCAGTACACACAACAACAGATATCTCAAATCTGAATGAAAGCAGCTCAAATGTACGCAACTGAATGCACAATCACAATCAACAATCATTTTCTCAGCCTGAAGTGAACCGATGAAATGATTAACACGACTCCAAAGACCGATTTCCTCCAGACTGAAATTCATATCATAAAGACTTACAATAAAATTAAGTGATTGTGCTTTTTTAACCAAAGTAGGACAAATAATACAAAGACAAGATGTACATCACTTATAAAACATTAACACTGTTATATAAAATTTGAATTTGAAGCACTTCTGTGGCAGTAAACAATTTCAAGAATTTACAAGATGGCTGGTAATGGCTGAATATCAATTACAGTAAAATAACGAGACAACTGACAAGCAAAGATCATGTATGGACCGCATCAAGCAGTCCCCATGGACAGAATGTTTGTAGACACTCACGGCCGCCAACAAATGTGCATTCATCTTACTTTGCTGAGCAACCAGCGGCTCAGGCTCCTGGAGGCTGGTCACCCAAAAAGCAAACAATAAACAGTGCATCAAATGAAAGTCCACAGACTTAAACATGAGGGCACTTTTTTCTTTTTTTTTCCAACACCTAATGAGAAATTTTAAGTAGAAAACAATAGCATGTATTGTGCAGTATTTTTAGTCTTTTTCCATTTTGTAAAGGTCAAAGTCCTTTGTCTGAAGCAAATGTAGGATATTCCTCTTGTGCCCACTTTGCTTCTTAGCTTTTCAGGAACTGTGAAAACAAAAGAGGATACTTAATGTACTTAAATTGTTGTAGCAGATCATAAAATATGCATGTATTTGGGTAAAACAATGGCAAATATCCAAGAGAGAGTTTTATATTGTGATATGTGATGTTGTTTTACCTCTTCCACCTTTCCTGTAGGCGCCGCCTGTCCTCCCTGTTTGGTCCTTGAGTCTCCACACGACATAAAGCTGGATGAATTAGTATTATCAGGCTCCCTCTGAGCTTGACCTGATGGGAAAGAGGGGCGGCTGTACAGAAGGACATCCCCAAATTCTGTAGAAGAGATGAAAAAGAAAACATTTTAGCTGTCTCGTCACTCAGCTATGCATCATAAAGTGTGGATGTTATCCATTCCGTGCCTGAGTGCTGTCGGCTTCTGCTGCTTCCTTTTCCTCCTTGTGGATTCTTGTGCTTATCCTGGCTCTCTCTCTGCTCAAATGCGGCCTCCTTGACCCTGTGAGTCCCAGTGCTGCCTCGTCGACCCCGGGCCTCCCCCGAGCCCATCCGCGGCAGCGTGGCCCCCCTCACTTTGTAGTCGCCGTGGGACGTCGGGTTGGAAAAGTTCAGGGGCATGCATGAGTCTGGAGACACAGCAGAGCACAGAGATCCAACTGTCAGAGCTTATAGGAGCTAAACGGGATAAATCTCTAATCTCACTCTTGGTTCGCTCTTTACCATCATTGAAGACGTCTTTGGGTTGGTAGCCCTGTTGACCAGACTGGTTCTGTTTATGCCTTCTGGGTCTTTTATGTGTTATTGCAGGGCTCATGTTGCTGTCTGTGGACATGGGGCTGCTGGGCCGCTGGTGCCGCCGGCCTGAAGTCATCACACAGGTATAACATAGATATCAAATGTTTAGATCACATGAAATGGTACATGTAGCAGTAAACTTAAAGTTGATAAGTTTGAATCAGGTGTGAACTAAGTAATGTCAAGTAATATTTCTGAGCATCAATCAGAATTTGGCACTTGAATCGAAATGTGGTGGCAGTTAGAGAATAGCCGAGTTTTAGACTCTTAATAAATCATTCCTAAGGATGTTCTTTTTCTTTTCTTCACACTTGCTAATTAAATTAACAACCCCATTTCATTATTGCTTGTTTAGTTATGAACATTTAATGGCTGAAGGGGAAATATTAAGATCAATACCAAGTTTTCAAGGACTTTCAAGTTACAGTCTCAAAGATCTGTTTTGTAGTGCTGTGCTGTAACTGCAGGTGTGGTTTTGAAGCTCACTTTCAATAGTTTCAAAGTTTTTGGTCATCACTTTTCAATTTTTAATTAGTTCACTTGTGCTGCCAGGAAAAAATACAGTACTCTGCTACACACAAGTGGGTTGAACAGCAATCTCAGCTTAGAAAAAGTGGTGTTTTTACAAAATAAAGGTTTGTCCCCTCAGAAGTTCCCTCACCTGACTCCTCTGGATATCTGCACATGCGCAGGCCTACAGTATCCCGTGAAGAGGCCGCTGCCTGGTTGAAATCGCCGTCCGTAAAGAACGATCCTTCTGAGGTGCTGACAACACTGGACCTGCCAGATGAGATGTTGTCCTCAGATGCTGAGCCCCAGCTGTTAACCATGGACCCCGTGACTGATCGGTCCAGATCCCCGGTGCTGGATGCTGGGGTCTGCTCCAGCCCGTGGAGGAGCAGCTTGTGTGGAGAGGGTTGGTGCAGCTGGTGTTTGTGCTTCTGCCGGTTGTGATGTTGGCTGTAGTGACTTTCAGCAAGCTCTGCGTCTGTCTCCTCCTCTGCCTCCTCCTCCTCCTCTTCCTCTTCTTCCTCATCCTCTTCCTGTACGTCGGTGTCCATGCTGAAGGGTATGGAGCTGTAGGTGTGCGTTGGGGAAAGAGGGCGAGGGTGGCTGGTGATGTGTGGGCTGGAAAGTACATTAAAAAATCAGTGCAGTTTTTTCACAGTAAAAGAAATGTGTAGCATTTTTCAGACGGTTGAATGCAGTGTAGGGTTAAATCGGGTTACCTGAGGTGCTCTGTCTCATCATGCAGGCCATTGCTCAGGTCTCCCTTTGGTGTTGTGTTAGGTGGGTGATTATAGGACACTTCAGGGGGGGACGAGGCTGCCCCTCTAACGGGTGGAGTAGGACAGCCTTCTATTCTCTCCTCTGGATCAAAACTGATAAGAAAGGGACAACTGACATGAGGTAATGACTAAAGGAATGAGGGGTGCTGGCAGTCCTGACGCATTAGTAACAGCCCATTAGACATCAGTGCAAATCCCCTCGGTCCACCATCAAAACACAAATTTCCATCACAGGAAAATGAACAAAAATGAACAAAAAGCTTTCTTCCCCATCTGTTTTTTATTGCTGCAATGCTGCACACCTCTCGAATTCATACATGCTTGTTTCTGTTCTGCTCATTGTACATTTTATGAAGCCATTTCAATTATATAAAACCTGCTGTCATAGACTGACAATGACAGGAATCTAAACTGTGTAATTAGTTTGATTGCAAATGTTGGTTGTGACAATAAGGCCGTGTTTTGACGAGGCTTGCAGGTGTCGATTTCAGTCAATTTATTCTGGGGGGCTACACTCTGCTGAGGAGCAACATCATATTCTGTAGCTAAACACATACTAGCACAGTCAGCAACTTCGCTTATTTTATGTTTTTGCATCTAATCAAAAATGTTTTATCTAAGTATATGTATTGGATAGTCAAGCACAAATTAAGTACATATTAAAGGGCTTTAGAAATGCACTCCTGCAGCTTTTCATTTTCAAGACCGCACTTCAACACCAACCACTGTAGGAGCTATGCTTGTCTATATATACAAGTCCATGTATCTTTGTGTGTTCTTTTTTCGTACCTCCTCTCCATGGGCAGGCTGTACTCATCACAGTCCCAGGCATTAGCATGTGGAGGAGACAGAGCTTCTCCCCAGCTTACTGCGTTATGTTTGGGCATCTTTGGTGCCCGCGTTCCTTTCTTTAGATTCTGGCTCCCTTAAAGATGAAAAGTAAAAAAAATGAAGGTAAACACAGGCTTATGGCTTGTCTTATTAAATTTCACCAGTGTACAGAGTGGCCGTTGGCCTAACCTGAGGTGCTGTTGCTGCCTCTGTCAGAGCTGTGGTGTGAGCCTCCTGTGCTGTGATCCCGCATCTGGTTGTAGGGGATCGTTTTAGGATGGATCATTCCTTCACCTCCTTGCAGATGATCTGAAGACAAAGGAAGCAAGGAGATTTGCAATCTTTCTTTAAATAAATGATGAAAAGCAAATCAAATGTCTGTTTCCTACCTTTATTTAGCATGTTTTGCTCAATTATGTTGTACTGCATCTGTGCTACCATCTCCTTTGGTATTGGCGGCGGGTGGGGGGGCTGCTTCCAGCAAGGCATGTCCATAGGCTCTGCTATAGCGCCACCGGTGGCTGCCTTATTCTTAATGCTGGCCTGAATGAGCTGTGTGGTGGCATATGGGATGGGTTCATATGTGGCTGCTGAATCCCCTCCTGGACTTGCATAGCACAAGTTGGAGTTGTTGAACGTTTTAATCTCGTTGAGCTTGTTGGAGAGGTTCACATCGCTGTAAATGGCCGTCTCGGAACCAAGCTGTCCCCCCTGCTTGCTTTCTGGATGGTTTCCATAGTTAGCTATGCAGTCAGCTGAAGAGAACATGAAACAAAGCCGCACTTGAACAAAGCAAGAACACAAGTCACAAAGCTTCGGCACTGCTGCTATAAGACACACAATACAATGTAAATCTCAGAGGCTTCTGAACTGTGACACGAGCTCATTCTTGCACTGACCTGGTCGGCTGTATGTTGTCATGTTGCTGTCACTGGTGCCGTTGCCATTATTGCAGCAGTTGATGCTACAGTCCTTGTGATTGGCACATGCATTAGGCCAATTGTCTGGCAGCCACAGCTGGTTTAGAGGTTCACCCATGCTGAGAAGGCCAGGTCTGCAACAAGGAGGACCACAGTGCTGTCAATCAAAACCCACTGTTCTCATATAGTGCTGATGAATGAGCACAGGGTGGATGCATGAGGCTCACTGTTTGGAGCAGGGCAACATCTCCCCCTAGTGCTTCCACAAAGTAAGTGCATATCTCCGGTGAGTCTTTATATAACACAAAGGGACAAAAATATCACTCACCTGCCAGCACTGCACACAGATTCTCCTCTTTGATACGCCACTGGAAAGAGAAACAGAAAAACATTAAACCTTGATGAGCTGTCAAAAAGAGGAAGTGCCAAAGGCAGAAAAAGTCGAGCCATGAAAGGCGGGCAGAGATTATAAGCAAAAATCAAAAGTCAAAAGTCTACACTCACTTCAATACATGTTTCCATCGAAAGTGCACAAAGTCTCACTCTATGGTTTACTGTGCATGAACACAACACAAATAATTGCCTGTGCCTTTACCAACCTCCGCACAACTTCAGAACTGATTTAGAGATACTGTTTGAGACAGCTTCTCCTCCACCACCAGTAAAACATCACACAAATAAAAACTCTCCTGAAGAATATATTCTATATTTTACTGATTTGATCAAATGAACCTAGCCTTGTGAGCAGGTGGGCTTGTCATGCCATCGGCAAATAGCAAAAGCACTTTGTTGATGTATTATAATGAGCTAAATCAACAATATGATGCAACCAATATATATTTACTGTACATGCTAGTGCTGCAACCATGTACTGTATGAGTAACACCAGCTGCTCCCTATACACTTTTATAGAAGTATTTCATCACTTTTACATCATTACATCTCAGTGCAATTCTGTTGCTGTATTCTATGTTTAGATGTTTGTAAAACTCAGTTTGTCCTTTAGTATCGTGCAAACTTTCAGTTGTGCTTTAATAACTTTTCATCTCATTAAATGATCACAAAAACTGAATTAGATATTGGGGAAACATGATCTATGTGATAATGACTATGTGCAGCACTAGTTTTGCAAACTGCATGCACAGTGCAATATGCTGCATTTCAGATGTATAGCAATGATGTTAACATCGCCCTTTTAGAGCCTCTGAAACACTCTGTACTGCAGTTATAGTAAAGGAAAAATGAAAAGCTTCAGATGGCATTTAATGACGCATTCTGAATCTTTTTCAAGCTGTGACTACTAATGCCCCACATTGTATGCTGTGTAGAAGAATTGTATTTACAAATGTGCGCGCTGATGAATCACGTATTGATTGGAGACATATATGGAACTAAAATCTTTTGTCATATCTTTGTGTTATTGTCCTTAAATAGAATCTTATTAGCTAAAGAATCCCGCTGTACATACCTGTAGGTGTAAAGGTGAACGAGGGGACTGTGGGGACAAACAGAGACAGGGAAGGGAGGAGACATTATTACATTTAAATCATTCCAATACATTTACTATTATAGCAGCTATGTGTTCAGTTACTCACACTATACAAGGTTTTGACGTGTCTATGCATGTACTGTCTCTGCTATGTGATGGACTTCTATTTATGGGAAAAACTTATGAGTACAAATACTGAAAAACCCATATGCCATCTGCCTTCCCGCTGCCTGTCTTTGACAAGTGTCCAGGTGAAGGTTAATGGAGGTGACAGGCAACCCGAGTGAGAGCGGGAAAATAACAGTGATATTGTAGCGGACATGGTAATGGCAGGTTGACAGGCCTGTGCCTCTAAGAACTCTGCTGGGCTGAGGAAATGACACTCTACAAATGAGCAACTAAAGGTCAGCCTTTGACTGTCTGCAGAGTCGCAAATGCAAATTTGTTTCTGAAGTCTTTGTGTAAAAGGAAGATTAGGCCAGAGTATTTTTCCCCCTTTGATGTGGTCTGCTTATCAGCCTCTGAAATTATTCCTTAATATCAGTCGGAGGG
>CAFUXE010000321.1:19231-36971 GCA_903364295.1 Serranus cabrilla
AATGCCTGAAAAAGTACAGATCATTTTAATTTGGCTGCTGAAGAGTCATTTCATACTTGGGACATGTGCAAACCTTACAATGCCCCTTTGCCTGCTCCATCTCTTTCAAATGGCCACTGTTTAATATCAACCAAGTGTTCTGGGTCAGTAAAAATGACTCTGTGGTTATAACTACGACTGGCCCACCCAGAGTTTTTTTAAATTTAATTATGAAACACGTTCATTTAGATAGCTCTCTGTTTCCTCCTACAACTTCTGCTCATCTGCCAGTTATTCTGCCCTTCTCAATTCGCTGCCCAAATTAGCTATGGTCCCCCTCGACGCTCGTTTTCTCAAGTTTTTGGAGAGAGAGAGGGAGACGATGTAATTGGAACCATGTCATTTCCCAGCATGCAACCAGCCCTTCCTTATCTTTAATTAAGTCCTACTGCCCTCACAGTCTATGTCACCCACTGTGACACTGTTGTGTGTGTATGCGTGTTTATGTGTATATATATATTTATACGGGTCTGAACTATGAGAGGTGTCTTCCTGCTCATTTCCTGCCGCTGATTTAAGGACTAAAGGCTGTCATTGTGGCAGGACCACTCAGACCAAATGAATCCATTTTCCGTGGTCACGTAAACATTTACTTTGCATGCTCTTCTCCATTTATACAGGACATTACCATGAAACGTTCAGTAAACAAACTGCTGCAATGTCCTACACTGCTTGTTTTTTTTACACTGTTGCATACATTATATAACCTCCAGCCAGGAAGTTAAAGGGAAAAAACATAAATTCTAAAGTAAATATTTTAATCTTAATAACTTTCTTGAGAACCTCAGACACAATTACCAAAACAAAAAGTCATTGCCTGCTCATTTGTGACACTACAAGACAGGATTAGTTCTCCTATTAAGGAGAAGCAGCTGTGTTGGAAATACTTTATCCATGAAAAGAAAGCGTGAGGCTCTGAAGTGTGTGAACCTTATGTAGAAAAATAGGTGGTGCTACATTTAGAGGACATTACATGCGAGGGTCGGGTTGTACTGACCGTGTACAGTGAGCGTGGCGGATGATTCAGACTTTCCAACCATGTTCTCCACCACACATGTATAGGAGCCCTCATCCAAAGAGGTCACTTGGCGAACAATCAAGGTATGGTCCTCCAGGATTTCAAATCTGTAAAAAAAAACACACACAATCGAGAGATGAAAGAAAAAGTTGAAACGCTGTGTTTGCATGGTAAATTAATGAGTATATAGAGGGCCTTTGTGCATTACCGGCCCTTAGGCAGGTCAGAGTCATCTTTCCTCCAGCGGACAGTGGGAACAGGATCTCCTTGAACCACACAGTGGAACTCCACGCTCTCCTCTGCCAGCACTACCACACTGCTGGGCCGCTTCACAAAGGTTGGGCGCTCTGCACGGCAGCATGACAGCAAAAGGCACAAATATCAATGTAATTAGCACGCAGTCCTAATGTCCATAAGTGCCATCCATATCCCTATAGTTTTATCTTTATATGTTCAACTACACTCTCTTGTGATTAAAGGTTTGTTTTTGTGTCTAAACTGTTCATAATGCATTATAATCTGCTTATAGCCCTGTTAAATCATAGCTACAAGCAATCACAAATATTGAATATGCCGAATAATTATCATGAATGAAAACATGATACTTATGAAAGTAAGTAGCAGTAATCTTGCTATCTAGTTTCTAAACTCCCATGACTTCAACCAGTTGCTTGAATGTAATTTTATCCACACACACACACAAATTAATAAATACAGCAAACTAGCAAAATATGCAAAGCAATCTACATATTGCAATTATCATAGTGTGGAAAAATTTAATATTCTAGTGATGATCATCCGTCAGTCTCCGAAGTCATTTATTATGCACAACCTGTAGAACTACATATTTTGACCTATTTCTGCATTCAGCAGGATTTTTCTCACATCCGTGAAAGCCTGTATGAGGCACTATACTGTACGCTCTCAACCTCAACCAAGGTCATCTAACCATGTGATACTGATAAGAGCTCTATTCTGATGGGAACTGTTAGGAAAATAAATGGGGGATGGAGACCAGAGGCTGGAAAAGGTGTTGGAGGGGCTGTAGTGTTGCATGTAACAGCGGTAGATGTTCAGAATGTGAAAAGTAGGAAAACTCTTTAAACCTGGCAGATTGGATGGCAGCGCTGCATAATCAATGTAATTAATGGGTTATTTTACCCTGGTGACAAAGACCTTGCATAGCAGACTGGCAAACTAAACCACCGTGAACTAAGAGGGTACTTAGACTAAGTGAAGCACTGCACGATGTGAAATGCAATCACAAAGCCGCAGATTTTACCGAGCACAGTGAGTTCAGCGATCTCGCTCTCCCTCTCTCCCACCATGTTAGTTCCAACGCAGATGTATTTCCCTGCATCGCTCTTCCTGGTGTTGGTGATCATCAGTTTGCCGCTGCGAATCTAAAAAGAAAGCACAAGAAATATTTTTGTATGAGATCTTGCAATCCAAAAATGTACTTTTAGTGAGTCACAGAGTTGAATAATGACAAAACTGTGAACTATTTGTGACAAAATGTGTCACAGCTTAAGTTTTCTCTATGAATGTGTAATCTTCAATGCATGATGCCATCTCTATATAATCACTTTTTTGGCTATATTCCATTTCCAAGTATACATTTGTATGCACTTGGCATAACAGCAAGTTGTGCTTGTGTGCATCTGTATGTATCTTTTTATCTAAGGAATAGAATTTGCACTGCCTTTCAAGCTGCACAGAAGGTCACCCATTATGAAATTACATAATTCATATCTAGTGCTACATTAGCACAGAACCCTGGGAACAAAGACACTCCCTCTTTGTAGAGACCTTCCTCAGATGTTCAGTCAGCCTTCTTTGCCTTTCCCAAACTTTTTACCTCCCCTATACTGATATCTGCACGCACAGATGCACACACATACAACAAAGAGACGGCAGATATATGCACTCCATACGGTTTTCTTTCCTTTCATATCCTATCCACCAGACGCCCCCACAGACTATGGTAGCCGTCTTTGTGGTGCCTTCAATGCGAGCTACTGCACTGATATTCTGGAGCGAGTCGGTTCAAGAGGTGATACCAGAGCAGCCGCGGCCAGGCATGAATGATACTATTGCAGGTAAACATGCCGATCTGAAGATCTCTAAACAAACATGAGGCCATTCCCTGTGCCCACACACCACAAACCTCTTCCCAGCCGTTCAATTAAACTTTCAGCCTTGTTATTATGATTTAAGATTGATTTTTTCCTTCTCGCACTAAGCAATGGAATGAGTCTATTAATATACGACTGCGAGAGACACACAGCCCGTAATAGCATGGCGCTATTATTTCTTAGCAGGGGTCAAAGGTCAAGGCTGCCTACAGTGCTGTGTCCCTGAAGCTGGCAGGGGATTCAGCGTCATGCAAGACAGCACCTGGCTCAGTGAGCACTCTCCGCTCACCAGCGTACAGATAGAACGCATCATTAAAGTGCTGCTGCAGGGGTGAAACCAACAGTCTTTCATTTATTAGTGAGCCTCCTCCGGGCTAACCTTCCACCACAGACAGCTCATACTGTACACCAAATAAATAACAACGAAGAGCGGCCTAACTACGGCCGACGTTCTAAATGTGTTGCAAATTATGTGGCTTTAAGAGGAAGATTTAACAGACTGTGGTGTACTTTTCATACACAATGACAACCACAAGTAATCATAAGGAGCAAGTGGGGGGAATTTGGGAACTGGTATTGCAGATTCAGCCATTCCTGTCAGTATCCAATGGATTCGGTTTGGATGTTTGGACTAAAATTAGAGTCAATGCAGGCTGTTCTATATATGACTAAAAGCACAACTGCATGATTGCATAAAGTAATAGGGGTGTTTATGCAGCCATGAAAGAGCCTGAAATGAGATATGACATCATAGTTGGAATCCTAGAGAGCAAGACAGACTGCATGTATTGGCAGACAGTTAGTTTAGTTAAGTTTTACATTTAAAGCTCCTATTAAGGTTTTTGAATCAAGCTTTGAATGCCTCTTGTCATGATTTGTGACACTATTCAGTGAAATGTTGTTTTTGACAGGCTAACAATATAAATTAAACCAGAATATTTCAGAATCGTTTTTTATTGCCAAGTAGGTTTTAACATACAAGGAATTTGCTGTGGTGGATAAGTGCAAAAGAGTTCTAAATATACATATAGTTTAGGGAAACAAGTACCTCAAGTCAAAATATGAAGAACATATGAAGAATAGAAAAAGTCAGCATAGAAACAATGTCTAAAAAAATATTCAAAATATGTACACAGTTGAAATGTATGTACAAATATTACGTTATTTAAATGAAGGATGGGTTCTTTAATTAAAAATGAGACATCTGGTCATAAGCATCTCATTATGACCAATATTTACATTCATTGTTAGGAGGTGACCTCAAAGTCACATTCTGTTTCATAACACATTTATTCATTTTAACTCAAACCATCAGTTGGCTTTTATATTTGTAATATAGTTTCTGTGCAGCTTATTTGCACACGAAACGTATGAGAATTGCATGACCTCATAACAGTTAATTTACATTAATAAAAGCTACATGGTATCTATGGAACCTGTAGACATAAAATAAAGGATTTCTTTCCAATTACGTAAATGTCAGTGGATGCATCTATTATTGGCTCATAATCTTTCCTATAGTCGTGTTTCATTTCACTGAGTAAGCACTAATATTTTCATTAAATGCACAGACATATTAGAATCAGGTGATTGAGGTTGAGGTTACCCAGCTGAACCGTTGATAAAGAGATTTGTGCCTTAGATTCATCTGGTATGCGTGTGCACTTGGACCTCTGAGTCTCAAATTTCGTAGCGATGTCATGATGCCAATTCCTAAAGGACTGCAGGGATGAGCTAGCTCAAACCAATACCAATGACTAATGTTATACTTGTGTTCTTGCTGTTTGCTGTATATAGTGCTGCACTAGTAACTTTAGCAGCTGATTAAAGAGCAGACCGAGAGCTTTTTTATTTCCTGGACTGACCGCTCCTCGTTTTTAGCATCGCTAAGAAATCCAAATGTGGTTTGTCGATCCTCCATCTCGGACACTGAAACCTCAGCTTTCATTTCTGCTCTGTTTCAATGTCTTCTCTTTCTTCCTCACATAGCCTGAAATGCCCTAAAGGCACACACATTCAAAAACTACTTATGCTGTGGTTTAGATGTATTACTCTCTGCTTTTTAAAATTAAAATCAATACATTAAACTTTTCATGTTTGTGAGAGTCTTTCCAGAAATTGCTATTCAAAATACCCTCACAACTTTACCTACATATCAGTGTTAATAAATGATGGTCCAGGCCACAAGGGAAGCACTCAAAAGGATGGAAAGTAGCCATGAATCAGTTGTAGTGGACTCCTTTGGTCTCTGTACAGTAAGTGATGTCTTTGAGTGAACTCTCACGGCAAAGACATATTTCCATATAGAGAAGATGATTAGGGAGGACAAAGACAGGCACGCACAAAGTACAAAGCAAAAAGCAGCCTTTGTATTTCCCTCAGAGGAGCCTCCCCCCTGGCTCTGATCCATGCCTCTCCCCAAATCAGAGATAGCTGCTCTGTCCATCACAGTCCCCTAGAGAGACTCTACCTGTCACTCCACACTAGCATGAGCTTTGAATTCCCTTTTGTGTGTCCCCAGGAGCATGCACAGACATTCAAATAAACAAATCAACACGCACATACACACACACACACAATCATCACCGCAGTTGGGTCTATTCTTGACTTAAAGGAAGGAGAAGCCTGTTCCTGCTGTTCTGACCAGTTTTCTGGGTCTGAATCACTTCAGCGTAAACACAAAAACATGAAAAGAAAAACCCTGCTGTACACTGTATACCACATGACAACTTAATTTAGCAGATTAATAGCAAGCTGTAGCTCATAAGATGCCAGCTTCTTTTTGTTTTCTTTGTATTTTTGCCATCAGTCAAATATAAAAACATTACATGCACTGTTTTTTTCTCATGGATTGCATTTTTTTTGTGCCAAATAAACCCTCTTTCTGGTTTTCTGATGGATTTTAAAATTCTATGTGGGAACTCAGAGAGGACATGGGCACAGATGATGTCATTTATTATTCTCATGACTTCAAGGAAATGATTTTGGTAGCGCCTTTAGTGTTCTGGAAATATTTACTACAAATAGCTTGTGCAGCATATTTCAAGTATTGTGAAGCCAATATTATTACAGTTGTATATCACTGTTTTGTCTAATTGTTAGACTGTACCCTGATGGTAAGAAATGGCTAAATTAAAGATCAGATGATGTGTAATGGTTAAGGATAAAGTGGCATCTCTTACTGTGATCCGTTCATCTCTGTCATCTAAGTTGGAGCCGTCTTTCCTCCAGGAGATGGTGGGTTCAGGGTGCCCCCGGGGAGGCTGGCACTCCAACACGGCCGGCTCGCCCACGGCAACCATAACGTCCACCGGGTTCTGCCTGAAGTCATCGCGTAAAACTGCAAAACACAAGCAGAACAGTCAATAGGTGGAATTTACGATTATGAGTTACGACTTAGCAATGATATATCACAACATTTGCTCATATTGTTGGTGCCTTCAAGTTAGGTTGCACTGTAGGAGAATCTAAATGAATTATGTGCTATTCACAGCTTCATCAAGTGGGAATTTTAAAGCTCTTGGTTGAGAAGTTGTGAAATACTGTATGCTGGTATTTTTCATATCTACTCATCATTTTGTAATAATTTCCACACATTTGTCTGTTTATTTGCTTTTGTAATTCATTTTTCAAGCTGTAAAAAGACTTTATGGACACCCTGTATAATGTCATGGTAATGAAATGCACATAATACAAACATTTCCACTTTTATAATGGAACGTGGTCATAATGTCAGTCACCTAGCAATCCCATTGTCAAGACTTAAACCACGACACAGCAGGACTTTGTGTTCTTGACTTCCCATGTTGCAAATAAGAGCTTGCGAGTTCCATTTGAAGACAGCATAATAAAGGGTTGTTTGCTGCCTCTGTCCATCATTTTATGAGCAGCACACCAACTCTTGTCCTAAATAGCTCCATTGTGTTAGGAGCTGTTAGTACATCTATTATTTCATATATGCAGCAGTGGAATGTAATTAAGTACATTTACTCAAGTACTGTAAATTACTGTTCAGCATTTCCATTTTATGTAACTTTAGTCAAAATTAGGCCTACCATGATTGATAACATTACTCTTGACACGTTAACTACATTTTAATGCTGATACTTTTTACTTTTACTTAAGTAACTTTGTATGCAGGACTCTTACTAATGGTAATTTCACAGTGTGGCAATAGTACTTTTACTTAAGTAAGGAATCTGATCTGAATACTTCCTCCACCACTGCAACTATGTGATGTCTCGTTCATGTAAATAAACACTGTAAAATAACAGGCACAATCTGCCAGAATCCCTCATGGGATTGCTCCCTTACTCAAACAGGAGATAAGTTCTATTGAGACAAGCTGCTGAGAAAGCTGCTTGTCTTAATAGCTGACAGTAAGACGAGAAGACACACTGCTATGCAGAAAGGTGAGATCCAGACGGCTCCACTAGCAGGCAGCGGAAAAGCTACCACAGCAATTTATCATCTTTCCACAACGAGTAGCCTACACGCAGAAAAAGAGCTGGCCAGCCAGAAGCTGAGCTGGAGACAAAGCAAACTCACATCCACTCCAAGAAGAAGCCCAACAGAAGAGTGAGATTTTGGTGGCCAAAGGCAGCTCATTCCTGTCTCCACCATAAACTGCGTATTAACGTCTCCCCTGTACAGCCTCAAGCTCTAAACAGCATGTGGAGGAGAAAATGTCTGATGAGCAGCAAGGGATTCTAAAAACTTAAATGCGTCTGGAATAATATCAGAGCTCTGAGCTGGAGTACGGGACTATTATTCACAAGAAAGAAAGAAAGCAGAATTGGTGTGTGTGAAAGAGAAAGTATATCACAAAAAACATGTTTTTTTTTCAGTTTCCATACAACTGAGAACATTTCTGCTCCTGATGAGGTGAACAACATGTGCTAATGTAGACGCCTGTGCATGAGTGACTGCTGTTAAGCATTCCCAGTCTTAAATTACAGGGGGGGGCTTAGAACATGAACAAGCCAAGGGAGCTAAGCCAACGTAGAGAGAGAGCAGTTGCATTGAGTTGGGGTGAAAAGACAGGAAACAATGAGGAAAAGGCATAATGACTCCCAGATGCGGCAACTCGTTCACCTCTGGCTACGGATTTGTACGTAACGCTGGACAAGCAGGCCTGAGACGCCTGATGGGCACCGTGGATATGGGAGAACAAATTGGGATGACCTTCTAATTGGAGGCATTTTGGCCTCCGCACTTCTTTGAGCTCCACTCTGCTGCTCTGCCCCTCTGATCCTCTGAGCAGGGTTGCAACTGGATGACTTCAGTTGACTGAGTGCTGATGGGAAACAGCTGTCTGACGACCCCCTCCCTGCCGCCGCCAACACCACCGTGTCACATGATAAAAGGCATTCCTCGTGGGACACAAAAACACGGGTTGAGGTTACGACAGACAGGAAGAAAATGAGACCGTCACAATTCTGCGTACAGTGTGTGTGTGCGTGATTGATTGACTGATACTATCTTATAAGTCCAATAGCAATCAGGTTACACATCTGTTTTTACTATCGTGTGAGGTCCAAATGTCTCCATAGGATTTAAAAGCCTGGACTATTTCCTCAAACCGCTTTGTTAAAGATTTATTTTCAGTGATAGCGCTGGAGTTAGTGTAAGACATAAGGCAAGGAGAGATAAGGGTTAAAAGCAGAGGAAGCTTATGAAGGTTAGTGAAGAATGTTCTCATAAGTGTGCATGTTTTTGTGTGTATGTGAACAAGGAAAAGTTGGCTCGTTTGTGCATGTTATACCATTGTGCCGGGTAAGCACACAAATAATCTGGAACATGTGTTTGTAAAACTGACTGCTTATATTCTCAGAAGGGAAAATGTATCTGCTTATTAAGTTATAATAAGAAATTGTGCATGCCCAAGTAAGAAGCATGCATGCATACATAAAAGTTTTTTATAACCTAAACTTTGCTAAGACTTTGTCTCCATTCTTGAATTCATTTCCTTATCATCTCCTAGCTCCACAAATTCAAATAACTTCCTTATCAGTAAACACATCCTGACAGGCTACTCTTCAGGATGGATGCTGACACCGCACATGACTTGGTGGTGTTTGCAAAGCCACGTGCTGGAAATATATAACAAATGTTGCAGGCTGATTAATAAAATGTGCACATCCTGCAATGACTGCCCTGATTTAAGGGATCTTTGAAGAATTACGCATAGGACAATCACCACAAATTAAACTCTCTTTCTTACCTCTGCTCTAAAAACACAGACACATTTGTTTTCTCAGCACCCTTTGATTGCACAATGATTAATATTTATCCTGCATCACACCGTCTGCTTCAGAACCTTCCACTTATTATTCCTGATTCGTTTATATACATTTTCTGCGTTATTTAATTAGGACTTAAGTTATTTATTTGATTTGAGCCCAAACAGAGTTTCATACTGTGCTTGTAAATGTCTGTGCATGTTTATATTCTGTCTGCTTTACTTTCCCCAAATCTAACGGCTTTCATGGATTAATAAAGTTTTATTTAACAGATTAATTGGGAAAAGAAACATATTTGGTAACTTCAGCAGACATCCAAATGGAGTCCCCATGCATCTTTATGAGGTGGTAGAACCACATGGATCTCTCCCAGTTAATCAGTGAAGATCAGGCTGCATCACAGATACTGACACCATGGCATCTGACCAATCAGTATATTAACATAATAATCCTAACCCATCCTCCAATAACACTTGGTTGGGCTTCAATGAGTGCCCTATAAAGGGCTACATTGATTTTATTTCATCCAACTCCTGTTCTTCTCTCTCATCTCTTGCATCTGCATTTTAAGGCTCTGCTCACTATCATGTCTGTCTTGTTATTCTCAAATCATACTTTTTTCAACTTCACAAGTTGCACCCACGTGCAATTTCACAGGTTTTTGAAAGCATTCATAGCATGTAGGCCCCGGCTTCTAACAGTGAAACCCACCTCTACAGCTTCTGAAGCCAACCCAGCTTGCCTGTTTAGCTGGAGCTTTGCACCTCTCGCTGTCTTCTTTTTCACCCTCCATCTGATCCCTCCAGATGAGAATCTCATAGCCCACTTCAAAGCATCTGCCCTTGGCCTCACTACCCTGGATCTGACAGTGTCTGACTTGTTGTTAGTCCTCTGGAGCCTGAGCCATAGCTTGAAAGGCCCTATTGCAGCCGAGCTCCAATAATCCTCTCTCTGCAGAGTCCAACTGGACCAAAAAGGAACACAATCAAACCCCACAGACAGAGGCGGCATGGAGCACACGCAGTAACCTTATCACACAGCATCACTGCATGAGACAGCCAGAGGCACCTTTAGTCGCCACAGTCACAACTAACCCTCCTTTGTTATTCCATTTTGTATTCAAAGATCTTTTTATATGCACATCCAGCTGTACAACTATTTTGATACGGCAATCATTTGCATGTCCCAAAGTCAACATCAACATTACTGCAAGGCACTGATGGTTTAATATCAGTTATAGCTTTGCCAAAAGCAGGACAGCAGCTGTGCATGCTGCTGCTTCCAACTCATATTATAGTGGAGGAACGCAATTAGCAATCAGCTTATACAAATGCCTGTTTAAAGACTACTGACAGATTTTAGGTTTAAAGGAAGACGAAAGTAGAACACTTTGGTATTTCCACATCATTAGTTTGATGTGTTTCATATCTTTTTTTTAATATGTTTTATAATTTACAAGCATTTTTATAGAACAAAAGAAGGAAAAACACAGGCCACAGCAGGTAAGTCACTGCTGACTGCAGGAAATAAATCGGAAGAAAGGAACAAAAAAGCATAATTAGCTGCCAACTGCATGATAATACAGTTTTCTTTGTGAGAGAATTAAATAGAGGAACCCTTCACTTTTCAATAGCATATTCAGATCCAGTAGAAATGTCTTCAGTTGCCAGCATGAATTCTCTTTTGTCAAAAGAGGTTTTGTATGTTTTTGTCTTTGACAATAGGTGTAAAGAAATAGTTCAACAATTAAACAAAGAGAGAAAATTAATACCACTCTCATGTTCACTAAATATGAAGCTACAGCCCGCAGCCACACTTGGGTTCTAAATCATTTTAGTGGAGCTCTTTTTTTGTAAAATATTTTTTCAAGGACTGTCTCAAACATAGATATGGGTGATATTGTGCTACCTGTAGAAACACCTTATACTGGTGTTTCTGAGGGGAGACCAGTCTGGGTTAGCACGTGGTTCTGCAGCCCTGGAGCCGTTTGAGGGTTCAGTGCCTTGCTAAAGGGTCCCTCAGCATTGTCCAGGAGTCTAACAGGGACGTCTCCAGATGCCAGTCCTTCCTCCATACTTGGTCTGGATGGGAACTTGAACTAAGCCAAGTCCCCACCCACTAAGCTACTGCCACCCTGGTAGCATACTGGCTCCGTCTAAAGTAGGGAAAAAAACATTCCAGCCCCTCGAAAGCTCACTAAATTAAACAGTATATGTTTGTTTAATCTGTAAGAGGAATGGAACAGTTCAATTAAAATATCCAACCCGTTCATGTGTGGTTTAAGTGTGCTTTATACCCCTTCCAACAAGGAAACAGTTCAGTATTTACTTATGCAGTAAATAATAGTAAAAAGTGAATGTCACTGATTGAATGTCATTTAACAGCCACTCTGTTTCACTTTTTAATCGATTGCACCTCCATGCATTATTAATCAGTTAATTTGAGTATCTTATATACACTGCTTTCTCTAATAGTAAGTGGTTCAATATTAGGGGGATATTATGAAATGCCTCCTATATGAAGTAATAAAACAAATGGCTGGCCACACTCTTATTATTCCTTACAGACTGTAGGTACAGTGTGACTGTTTTTCTTATACTTCATCAGACCATGTCAGTGATATGTAAATACTAAAATGGAAAAAAGGCAGAGGCTGGAATTATGGTTCCTTCTCCGTTCCATGGCTCTCTGGACTGAGACCGCACTAAAACACATTATTCCAAGAGTAAGTAGTAATAAGTAAAAATAAGTACTGGCATCTTTTACGCTGTCTTGAAGTCTTAATGTTTCCCAGCGCTTAAAAACATTCATTTCAGCTCAAATACAAACCAGCCTTCTTTGACTAAAATACCCAAGAGCACCAAGTTGAAAATATATAAATATAATAAATACCTAAAGCAAGCCTTAAAAATACAGCTATCATCCAATCCCAGCAGACATGAAATCCTTGACTTTTCTCACAATCTATCTCCTGACCTCTCCCTACCCCCTACCTCTCTACTTCTCTCCATCTCCCCCCTTCTCCGCCTCCACCACCTCCTACTCTTCTTCTCCTCCTTGCTCTCACAGAGCTGAAGTCTGGAGAGACAAAAAGCTGCAGGAGAAACAGCTGCTCCACAGAAAAACCGATATGTGTGGCTCAGGTACTGGAGCTGGTCAGATAGATCGGGAAAAAATTGACAGACACACACATCCTCTCACACACAAGGTCCATTGGGCAATCTACCCCTTTGCAAGCACATACCAAAGCCAGTAACATAATATGAACCAAGCAAATCCAATAAAAAAGAAGGTCCTGTACATACAAATTAGAATACATGCATTAGCTCAGGCTCATAACTATGCCACACGAGATTTGTGGAATACACACTTGCATCCAGACGATACCGCACACTGCTTATAAAGCAAACAAAAAATCCTTGCCTGTCCTCCCCAAGCTCCCCTATTTGAATTTCATTTTCTGTACAGAAATCATTACTCGCAAAAGTCCCAGGGCAAACAGGTTTTTTTGCATGCAGGGCCATAAATCTATCTTATGTTTGGAGAGCCAATTAACTCAACATAGGGGCTCACTTACTGGGGTAACGCTCCCAGTTATAATATTTGTTGGGCCAAATTTTACACTTTAACTTGCTCTCTTTCTCTCTTCAGCTACCCCTGGGTGTAGCTGTCACGGCCGTGGCTTTAGCTTTATACACATCTTTATGCAAGACGTGCCAGGAATGTTGACCTAAGAGACTGGTCTCCCCTCAAAAACGACAATATAGGCCGTTTGTACAGACAGTAGAATACGGCTCATATTTACGTTTTAGACTGTCCTTTGCCGTCATCTCGCTAACGTGGTAGTAATGATTAACAGTGATGCAGTTTAAATGGTGGATATCACACTAGAGGAGGGACGGAGGGGGGGTGGACTTTCAGCCAGGAGAACAGGATTCATGTCCCGTGTGAAAAAAAAAGTAAATAACTTTTTACATATCTTATGTTTTTATGTTTTACGTAACTTCCGTGGCTCACATTACCCTTCGTAACTATTTTACTGCCGGCATTTAGGCACATTTATTTACTTATTAAACTGTCTTTTATAACGCCTAACTAGGAATCTTTTGCCCTGAACCTAGGTGGTTTTGTAGCAGAAATGCACAGGAACTGCAGTCTTTTTGTGACGTGTGTGCTATTTTTAGAACGCTCCGCTGCTCCACAGCTGCAAACGCTCCTATGTGTCGTTATGGAGGGAACTGACAAATGGTCTACTCTGTCGTTTAGGTTGGAGATCTTGTTGGACCTAAAGTTGACCTGTATTATCTGGATTTGTATCAAACATTTGTTTACTTTTATTTTGTAAATATATATTACACACGTTCGCATAGACAGAAATAACCTTAACCCAATCTCCGAATTCCCAACCCACAGATATTTTTATTGCACTATTTTCTTTACTTAGTTAGGTTATGCTGTTCTGCATTATAAAAAACACTGGCAACTAATAGGAAAGGCAGAGGAAAGTCAGAAGAAATGATGTGCAATGGACACACACACAACCTATTAAGAGGCACTGCATTCTGACAGGGGGTTTATGAGTACGATGATGCCGTGTGAGTGTGTGTGTAAGGATGGATGCACCGGTTCATCAGTTCTCGGATGTTCTGACACTCTAATCCTGTTGATGTACGTGCGGAACATATCACTCGTGAGGGGCAGACATTAAAACCAGCTAAAAGGATTGTGTAACCTCCATTTTAATCTCCTCCACTCATCCTATCCCTCTGTAAGAAGGAAGACAGGAGAAAAAGAAAGAAGAAAAAGCGTTAGTGAGAATAAGGAGAGGGCAGATACAGAGAGACAGACGGACCTAAAGCAGATTAGGATAATTAGTGAGGTGGCAGAAGAGCAGGGTGAAACAGCTTTGATGGGGTTGGGCAAAGTGTCAATCAAATAAAAGTGCAAAAGGTCGACTCACAGTTACTGTTGAACTGTTGATTTCTCTCTCTTGCTTTATGACAATAAACCAAAACCCTTCATAAGTCCTCAGGTTGATGATCAGACTTCCAAACCAACATTAAATGGTGAATCCTTTGAAATGAGAACGATTAATAGTTGTGCAGACAATGCATTGTGTCGGGGTTTATTATTAAAGAAACAGAGTTGTAGACATCTTTATGAGATGTAGAGTTTCATCAACAACAGGCTTTGTGAGATGTCGAGAGGAAATACAAGCTGACAAGTTGTTACACACGCTCCGAGAAACAAACACACACATAGACGCATTCACTTGCTCTTCTGTTTATGGGATACACACTGTTTTTATTAAAAACATTCCCACACATAACTTATGCTCATTTACTCTGGAGCAGGCAACTTAAAGTAAGACCATGAACATCTGACATTTAGATTATACGAGACACATCTGTACATGATTTTTAGAGTATGGTAAAGGCCATAGTGATGCCAAAGTGTAAGGCTATACTGAGGAATAAAGCACTGTTGTTGCCTTTTGTACAGAAGCCCAGTGTCATTAAACTGAGGATAATAATTAGACAGGTAAATAGCACAGGGATCAGATCAGATCATAGATTTAAAAAGAAAGAATCAACCAGCCAATCAAACGTATCCAGAGATTACTTCTGAAAAGCTCACAAATTCATTCCAAATCTCTCCGGATACCAATTAGAGTTACTTTCATAACAAACAACGATTAACCAATTTACATTGTTTATAGTATCGACTGGCTCTGGCTAGGTATCAAGGTTAACCTTGTGATCATGCAGCTTGCAACATTAAAATAGGACTTTAATAAAAGCTATCCAAACATAGTTTCTACAGTATGTATTTTCTATCCCTTGGCTGCAATTCATACAGTCTATAGTGTAACCTCGGTGGTTTGTTAAACCCTCTGTACCTGAGGGGGTTTATTTAACATTACAGTTTGGCACTCATACAATAATGTGCTTACTATGCAATAAATGTGCCTAGTTTATTGTATCTTATCTATTAACAGTGTTGGTTAAGTTGGTGATAATTGTTATTTAATTACAATCACTAGTTACAATTATGTTTATTACTTTCCTATAACTGAATGGTAAAAGTAATTAATTACAATGGAAAGTAAGTTTTGTGGGTTTTTTGCTTTAGTTCAATTATGTGCACACATTATGTTAGTGTTGCTTTGCTTTTGTGGCTAGCTGTTAGCATCTTAAGCGGCTAGCTTCGTGGTCAGCTGTTAGCATCTTTAGCAGCTAGCTTCGTGGTCGCATGTTATTTTGAAAGGTGCTATTGAAGATTTGAATTGCTAACCTTTGACAAGGCTCAAGTTTTAGCACCTTTACACAGACGACATCTCACTACTATAATGGTATCCTTGATATCGACGAGTGAAAAATAATGTTGCTATTTCCATTTCTGAAAGCAGCTTATGTCCCCGTCGGCCATTGTGTAGGCTAACGTTATGGTATATTTGGTGTACATTTGGTCCATGCCCACTAAGTTGTCTGCTGTTTTCACATATGCTCAGGAGTAACTTGCTTAATTTCAGAAGGTAATCAACTGCATTAATCATTACACCAAAGTAAAAGCGTTAGTAACAGTGTCACTTCGTAACGTGTTACTCCCACCACTGTCTATTAATTCACATTTCTACAGCAATGACAGGCTTCCATGCTACATGGACATTTGTTATATTTAGTGTCACTGTTTTGTTTGAGAATGAATAAAACCCACAAGGCACTTGTTAATTTGGTGCACTCTCCTTAAATGGGTTTATTATAATCAGTTGCTCTAAATATTATTTGTGTTGTATTATTTTATCAGGCATCAACAGAGTACACACAATTATTACATTATCATCCAACATGCTTATCGGTCAGTTTTAAGTACATTTTTAATTCATTTTGCTCAGGCTTCACTATTTCATTAAACAAAGCTTCTATTAAGCAAATTAAATGAAAACAAAGTAAATCAGACTTAAGATGGCAGCTCGGTTTGTTCAATTTGTGCAAATGCATTCGGGCAAGCGTCTCCTTCCTCAGGGCATGCAATGCATGTGGAAAAACAATTATCTGAAACACGTTAAAATAAAGTTCACTGAAGGTAAAAAGCTGCCAACTTTTGTCTTCTCCATGCAGTCTTCTATTTGTAAGCACTAAGCAGCCCTTCAGTGCCGTGATGATGCAAGCCTTTAGCCTGTTTATATGAGTGGGTGGGGTCTGCTCTTGCCACCTGTTATTTTGTTAGTAGCCTACACTTTGCTGACCATGAGCTCTTTAACCCATTGCCATAAATTCATATAATGACCTTAGATAAACAGTGTTAACTGTATGTTTTATGACTAAAGTTATCAAGCATGTCCTTGACTTTAATCACCTTCCACAGGCTTTGAAAAGTGTGATTGAGAAATGACCACAATCTCCACTCATGCAGAAAGTCTCCTTTAATTACTCCAAACAGAATTGGAATCTGAATTTCTAGTGTAAGTGATAATAGGACGCGAAAGAGCAAACAAGTGAGAATGCTGGTGGATGACACTAATGAGCGGCAGGCGAGGGGATGCACAGAGGTGGATGACAGGGTGTTGACATAAGCAAGCTGAAATGACGACAGAGCAAAAGCAATACCTGGGGATTGTTGAACTCAAAGCACAATGACCTACATACTGGGATCTGTACTAACAATACCTCCCCATAGGGACCTGACCTCCTGCAAGGAGAGGGCTAACAGCCTGGTCCTGTGTCACACCAGCATCGCTTTATTACATTTCGGGCCTGTTCCAGGTGTGAAGCAATTCAAAGCACCGGTTTGTGATTCAAATGAGATAAAACCTCAGAAAAAAAAACAAGTGGCAACTATAAAAGACAACTGAATCCTTCAGAAGGCAGGAAGTGCAATGAGAATGAGAAATGGTACAAAACCAAATCAAGCCCTCTTCTTCTAAATAATGGAGAGAGCTGGAGGCAGTAGAAACGTGGCCCTTTCTCTCCGGGGCAAGAGTCCCTCGCATGAAAGCAGAGAAAAGCCACACACACACCACCCTTTAACCCTCTCATTAGTGTAATCCTGCATGAGAAGAGTAAATTGTCATGAATAAATCCACTTAGAAGCCAGTGAATGAAAGACTTTCACTTTGAGATGGTTGCATTACCATTTCAATAAGCGTGCCACGCTGAAAAACGTTGGCAGTGTTTGACGGAGTAATTGGGAACATTAACGAGTAGATAAAATATGGTTAGCAGAGGGAAGCGTGTATGGGAGTATGCGTATGTGTGTCAATTAATTTTTTGCACAGACAAAAAAAAAACATTGCGAGATTTTTC
>CAFUXE010000321.1:42765-71846 GCA_903364295.1 Serranus cabrilla
AAGTTTGTGCTGTGGAGATGGAAGGGGCTGGGAGAAAGGCACGGGGAGTGATGGGGTCAGGGGTGAGGGAAGGAACACATTTATACTGTTTAGATTTGATAAGGCGTCGAAATTGCTGAGAGAGGCACCCACTTCTGGAGGGACAAGCAGCCTGCCAGTCTGTCTCAGTGACTCCAGCAGGGTTGGCTCAGCGAGGAGGCCTCGCATGACATGATGTCCCTTCTTCTATTAACCCTGCTGACAAAAGATTGCCTCTTGCACAGACATCTACATCATCAGCAGCCAATCTCACTGTCTCATCAACAAACACTAGACTAGAATTAATATTTCTGTCTCTGCAGGCCAGCTCACTGCCTCTCGCTATTGTACACAAACAAATCACACCCCCTTCTCTCTTACTGACGTTAACACACACACCCACAAACTCTCCCCGCTGGTTTTGTCATATTACACCAACAGATTTTTTGCTCGGTGCCAAGCAGCCAGTGGTGTGAATGGTTGAGCCGCTGGATTTAATTAGTGCTGCGCCCATATGGATTAGCAAAGAGACAGGCACACGCACAAGCAGAAAGTATGTCACATTCCCACCTGATCAGCTCTTAACATTGCCCTTGGTGGCATGCGTACACAGATGCACACATGAATACACACACCAGAGGGAAAGGGTGGGGTAAGAGGGGCCTCGGCAGCTTTGTAATCAGGTGATTTCTTTGCCGTAAATTTAATTGGATTTAGCAGCAGTGCAAAGAAAACGTTAAGGTTGGCTTGCTGCACCATGTGTACGGAGACAGATGCTCTGATGGGCAGGAGGTAGGAGGGAGCACAGTGAACATACTGCTAAATAGATTATTTTAAAAACCAGCGAGGTTGATAAACAACATACTGTCATCCTGGCAGCAGAGAGATGCAGATGGATGGAAGGACACGGAAACATTTGCACCATGCCCTGCGAATATTCACTTTGCCTCTCATTCACTTTCACTGAAGCCCATGCAAGTGACACATTTCAGACGTCAGGGGAAGTCAATCTTCTGCAAATTCACATTGTTACATTTTGATCCATGAATCTACATGTTCAGCCAAAACCCATTTTCTGGTGTTTCCTACTGCATGTCCTTTTACCCCACTAGGAAGACTAGTATGCTAAAAAAAAACATGTGATAACATCTGGGGCGTGTTCCATAAAGCAACATTACCAAATAAGCCAGACCTATTTCTTACTTATTTTTCATTTGAGTCAGTTTCAGAGTGCAAATTCAACATAGTTCAAGCTCAGTTCTATGACAACTTATCCTGGTAAACTAGGTGAAATTGCTTGATGTTAATGAATCAACTTAAAATGAGTCAGACAAACTGAAACATAGCTAATTTACAGACTGGTCTCCCTTCAAAGACAACAATATTTCTACAGGTAGCAAAATAAAACACATATTTACATTTTTAGACTGTCCTCCTCTGCGATCTTGCTGAAGTAGTAATAATGATCGTCAGTGATCTTGTGTAGTTGATCTACTGAAATATTGGCACAAATATTTGAAACATTGCAAATCAATGCAGAAGAAAAAAAGCAGACTTCCAAGATGGTACTTTAAAACAGCTTCCTTATAACCATACATCCACTTGTCCTATCATATAAAAGGAGTGAGTAGGAGGAGTAAAGGACACGACTTCTCCACCAGATCAATATTTGCTCAAATGATTTCCTCCACTACAGTGTCTGTTTGTCACCATAAGACCAGCCCAGAAGTCAATTCATGCACTCCTCCTGGAATTAGTTTCACTGATTGATCTGCTACCTGAATGGACCGTACCATTTCCTCATTTCTCTCCAACAATACCCTCAATGCACGGGCCTAATGGAGTCATCAATGATGCGTTACAGACCGAGAAAAGAGCTGTAATAGGGTAATAGGCTTTGGTTATTCTTTACCCTTACCAAGGCTGTGGTATTTAGCTTCAGCTGTATAAATAGTGAATAATACATAGTGATATATGCTATGTAATGTGATGGTGGTTAAGGCATTTTGTACAGCTAAGCTCCGTATGAATAATAGCGTAATCTGCTGCAATTATGGATAGATATCTTATAATTAGCTCACTGTAATCCCTCCAGCTGTCGTCCTCTTAGTAGACTCAGCACTGTCTGGATCCAAATAGGAAGAAATGAGAAAGAGGGCAGTTAGGGATAGCATAACCTTTTTTTCTCGGAAGACATTTCTTGGTATTGCGGGCTCAAATGAACTGTTGTCCTTCACAGTCTGCCGAGAGAGAGAGTTTCTTTTGTGTCTCTAAAGGCTCCACAGAGAAAAGGAAAAAAAGACGTGTAGAGGAGAGAATCAGGGTCGAGTCGAGGTCAGTGTTAATTATCATTTCCGCTTCAGTTCTTTAGCATCTACACCTCCCACAAAACAAACCAACGGTGTACCAGCATTTTCTGCCGAGCCATGGTTGACTTCCATTTTCTTAATTTCAATTCACTGTCTCATATGGCAGCATGTGTCCAAATTAATTGGTTTGTTGTTGGACGCTCTGTTTTTTTCCGCTCTGCTTGATACAAATATGCTGCTGCTTGGGGGTTTGAAAGAAAAGTGGGAGGTCAACATACATTTGCGGTAGACTTACAGTCATTTACAAGGCAAGGAACGGTGAGATTTACTGGGAGTGAAACCCTTGATTAGACCCAGTAGGTGTCTGTGCTGAAGGTAGCCCATGTTTAATAGCATCCATTGAAGCGTACTGACTAACATGCATGGGCTGTTAAGGTCCTGGTGTTTGTGAGCTCGCCTCTCTGTTCAGAAACCAAATGGGAGTGATGGGGAGGGCTATTAAACATGGCAGACTGTGTATACTGTAAACAATGTACAGCACAGATCCCGCTGTGTGTTCATGGGAGTGTGAAGCTTCCAGCATTTCTACCTCCCAGAAGCAATTTGGTACTGGATTCATCTAGCTGTGCTGCTGCTCCTGACTCCACACACAAGCTCAGTGAGGAAGCATTAATATCTATTACTCTTCGATGTTTATTCCCAATACATGCAGGATGCTTAAAGTGGTGCAAAATAAAACTCTAACTCCAACAATCACCCTCGACTGTTTTACTCTCTTTTCATTAAATGGCTAATTCACTCAAATTAAAACTATGGTGGTATCTAGTCATTTATTTCCCCAGGTTCTGAAATATGTGGCTCTAGGATTTGTGCTGCTTCTCCAATGGAATTCTGTTCATGATGCTCCTGCATTGAAAAAACACTTTTTTTCTGAAATGGGGCTCGTAGAAAGCCACTATTGTTTGGATTTGGGTCAACTGACCTTTAGATTAATCATAATCATCTCTAGAAAAAAAGGAAAAACAAATGTTCACCTGGTCCAGCACAGGTACAGTACATAGAGCCCGACTGATATGGGATTTTTGACACAGATGCCGATTCTGATTTCAAGAGTGAATATGTATTGATAACCGATATGGTGGCCGATATGAAAATACTTTTTTTTTTATATAGATTGTGCACTGACTTTTCACCACTTTGCAAAGGCACCAAGAGCTACTTTATCAAGCATAAAACTTTATTAAATAATATTTAACATTATTAAACAATGTATGATGTTATCAGCCAGTTTTATAAATGATAACTGAGGAAATAAATGAAAAATAGGAATAAAATAAATAGCTAAATAATTATAATTTATGTACCACCAAGCAATATTTTCTACATTATACTGTATATTGTGTAAAAAGAAAAAAAAAGCACATATCATACAGCGTAAACACTGATACCAGTGCCTTTGATATCGGCCAAAAATATCTGTCAATTGATATATCTGTCGGGCTCTACATGCCTCATTATATCTCAAAAGAAAAGAAAAAGAAGACACACATACGTACTTTAATAAGCTAAAAGCGGAGTGTTTGTGACCAGTGGAGTCAAAGGGCCAATCAAACAAACAGGGTTTCCATTCTTTCTGTACGTTAACGATGGAGACTCTCATCCTTTTGCCCTCTCCCCCATTTCTTCCTCTCTAACCCTCCATACTATCCACCACTACCTCCATCCCCCATGGCAATGTGAGGCAGGCAACACTATCCGCTCTATTAGAGAACCTCTAGAGATATCTGCCTTCTCAGCATGCAGCAGAGCTAGAGACGGTGAAACAGATACACACACATGCGCGCACACACAAACACACACAGTGGATACCTCAGGTCTGAGATAATCAATGCCAACAGAGCCGCAGCAGATAGAGAGGGTGGAGGGAGGCAGACCCAAGGCCAAGTTCTACTCAAACAAGCACAACCCAGAAAGAAAATACACCAAGAAGAAAAGGTGGAATATGAGTGCCCTGACCCAAAATATTTACAATTCTCTCGTATGTGTGCAGTATATTTCATATGAATTCTTCAGACTTTATAGTTTATTTATTGTATTGGCTCATTAAAAAGATAACACATGCAGGAAAAGGCGCACTGTGCATTCGAGAAACCAGGAAGCAAAGAAGGTGACAAAACTGCAACTGAATACAAATAAAATGTGCTTCAAAAATAAATGCATATAAGAAAATCTGATGTCTCAGTTTCAGTCCGTGATGTATATTTTTTGTTTGTTTTTCAGAAGTACAAATGCTGAAAGAAATGCATGCCAACGACAACAACACATGGCTTCTGCATACTCTCTATATAAATGGCACTTTGTGTGAGTGAGAGAGAGAAGAGGTGACAGCGAGAATATAAGACATCAGACTGACAGCGTTCCTACATCACACTCGCTGTCTCTGCGCGCGCTGTCAACAAACCTCAAGGAAAATCTGACAAGACGCTCAAGTGTCCGATGGCTATTAGTGTAAAAACTTCCTCATCTGTCAGCGAGGGGAACCAGTTAGTGAAGCAGCTGTCAATTAAACAGCCACTCATCTTGAGAGGCTTCTCACACTCAAAATACAGAATGGACGGGAAAGATGTGCATGTCTGTGGCGGGCTGGTGGGTGTGTATGTTTTATTACCTGTCGACATTTCGGTGCAAGACCTTTAGCAACACATTTCTCATGACATATCTGAAGGCCATGAGAAAAGGCTTTGCATCAAAAACCGTCAGCGGGCAATAAAACACACAGCAGGGGTGAATGTTGCATGCGAAATCCTGAAGCTATTTATTTACATCTTTGAAAAACCTTGACCATCAAACTGGCGCGCAAAATATACTGAAAAGCCTGAAAATGTTACATTTTGGAAGGTATTGTGCTATTTTCAAGGTCTACTGTACCATCATTAGGGAGAGAGGTTTGCTTGAGTACCCATACTCAATCAATCAGGTTATCAGTCCAGCTATGAATCCCAGTTCACGCCACTCACTCAACATGAATTCCCTAAGCCTATAATTAGGCAGCTCAGCTTGGAGGCCACTGGGATAATATAGGAGATGGAGAGGAATATCCTTCTTATATACGTCTGGGAAGATGCAAAAGAACCTTCCAGGTTACAGTCGATAAACTAGTCAGATGAACATCAGATTTGAGGAGCAAACCACAGAGACGCTGTTTATTTCATATAGACTAATTATTTATCAATTTAACAGAAAACATGTTATACTGTATACAGAACCAGTCAAAAGTCTGGACACACCTTCTCATTCAATGATTTTTCTTTATTTTTTATATTTTTCATATTGTAGATTAATATTAAAGACATCAAAACGATGAAAGAACACATATGGAATCATGTAAAAAGTGTTAAACAAACCAGAATATGTTTTATATTTTAAATTCTTCAAAGTATCCACCTTTTGCTTTGATGGCAGCTTTGAACACTTCTGGAATTCTCAAGTCAGATTCCTGAGGTGGTTACCTGGAACGGTTTCAAATTAACAGGTGCACCTTTGTGGAATTTCTTGCCTTCTTAATGTGTTTGAGACAATCATAGCAAAAGGTGGCTACTTTGAAGAATCTAAAATACAAAATATTCTGTGTCCCAACTTTTGACTGCTACTGTATGTCGTTATGAAAGATTTTGTCCATACTGCCCAGCTCTACCTCACATAATCAACTGAGAGGAAAATACTACACTGGATATAGTTCTAATGCAACCAATTAATAAACCACAAAGGTGACAAGCATTGTCTAAACACATGTTGTTTTCTCTTTTTTTCTTTGTATAAATTATCTATCTGGAATATCTAAAAATACTTCTGTGTTTATGCCCAAAACAAACAACATTAGCAGCCTGCAGCCAGGAAATGTGTGCATTACGGTAGTAGGGAACACCTGTCAATTATCTGCTACTATACATAAACTGGAGGTGCCATTAAGCGTTCAACAAACAGAGCCACTATGCTTCTGATTCTCCCTTCAATTAACTTTTCACAGCTATGTTTTAGGTCATTATTGCAGGTTATTACAAAGATGTTACTTCCTTTGGAAAATGTTGAGTTATATTTGATTTTCATGTCTTTGTGCATTAATCCATAATAACTATATTTTATCCTGGATTTGATGGCTTTCTTGAATAAACACTTTGATTCCCTATTGCGAAAGAAAGTTAAATGTTAAGATTGCTGGTTTGACTCCAAACTTTTAACATTTATGTTCTGATTTTGATTCAGAGAAATCGTGATTTTTGCTTGCATTTTCCCATCTGCCTCACCCCTCAAGCAGACAGCAGTATAACAGCCATTTCCATTCACATAGTAACAGGTGGTATTTATCTTATCTTCCATTCTGTCGCTGACTCAAATACACATATATTATTCTGGTGGCAGGCCATTTGCTGACAGCTTGTCAAACAGTCAATTCAGCTGTTCATCCCTCTGACCTCAGCGACCTGGAACAGAGCTGCCATGATCACAACACCACTTCATCAGCGCAGGGTAGCAGTGACGTTCATTGTCCGAATAAGAAGTGATGCACTGCACTAAAAATAAGCTCGTAAATGACTATGCACATGTATATAATACCCGCCAAGTCCACTGCCATTCTTAATCGCGAATACACATTATAATCACATTAGTCTGACAGATTAACTACAAAACTCAAGGCAAGGAACCGTCTCACTGCAGATACTGACCGTGAACGTAAACACCACTAGATTCCAAGAGGAAACAGTTCCATTAGTCCCATGCACATATTTCAATTTGACATTTAAACCTAAAAAATGCTGTTACATTGTTCTCCTGGAAATATATTACATTAAACCAAAAAAATAATTCCAGCAGCGTAATAGCACATTTTTCATGCTTGATTGTGATAAATTGCAAGTAGATTGCCGTTATGAAAATGAGTCGAACCCCGACGTGCTCTGCATAACTCGCATTAAAGATACGGGTCCGGATTTATGTGTGAATGTAGCATGAAAAATATAAAAACAACAGATCTTTGGGTATAGGTGCATTATCTAATTTTAAAGTATGAGTATGGAGAGGCATTTATATGCGTGTAAATGAATGAGAAGTCCCAGCGCTATGGGCTATATCGCTCTGAAGATCCTTTTAATTATCTTCAGTCCCTCTTCAGTGTCTCTTGGTTTTCCTTTACCTCTCAGCTTTATCCACTCCTTAGCTCCCAGTGCCTCGTCTCATGCTGTCTGTATCTGTGCTTCTTTGTTACATCTCCGCAATAGCCTTGGGAAGTCTGGGAGGAACGGTAAAAGGGACTTTTCCACAGAGAAAAACAGAGATTGAGCGAGGTTGTGCAAACAGAGATGGTGGTTTTATTGGCAGAGGGAATTTTTTGCATAATAAAATATTCCATCTTTTCATATTCCATGGCATTTGAAGATAATATATTTTTGAAAGAATGGATGCAATGGAAAGCCTCCTTGCAAACATCTACTGTAATGGTGCTTAGATATCTAGATATTCATATTAGACGAAGGAAGGCTTTCATTCTTCTCACTGTCTCGGTCACGCATAATAAAAATGAGACCTTGAATATTGGCCTTAATAACAGAAAAATATGAATTCATTTTCTGGTTATAGACGGAAGCTGCCAGCTAAGCAAACACAGCAATTGTTAATATTAATTATTACTTCACCCATGCATAGCATCACAATTAATTGGAAAAATATTGAAATTGCCTATTTGAATTTTGCAATGTCAACATCACAAAAGGCTGTTGATGTTGAAAAGATAGAAGGTAAAAAAAAAAAGAAAGCACAGCCCCTCAAAGTGGCAGTGTGGTGATGCAAGTCAAGTTCAAACACAACATTTGGCACTATTTAAATGTTCTTCGGGTTTTGAAAAATTAATCAAATTAGAATATTTTTTAGCTGTTTTGAAACTATATTAAAACAAACATAAAAATAGGAATAGTTTCTAAGGATGGAGCGAGAATGAACATGAACACCAAAAGACACACCCTTGTTTCAGTGTCTGCCTCTGCATACTGTGCACCTTACACAGAGAGACATACCTACAACTTGTATATGGTGACAATAATGGGGAACACATCACTGGTCATCAAAGCTTTCAGTGAGCAGCTTCAACAACGGCGGCTCCATCACAAACCTGTCTGCACATTCCAAAGTATTCCCATGGGAGGGAGATGAAGCGATGCTCTACAAGGAGGAGGAGGAGGAGGAGGAGGAGGGAAATGGCAGAAAATAAGGGATGCAGAACTGACATCCAGGCAGGCACAGGAATGGTTGGAGTGCCTTGGAACTGTTCACCTCATTATTCAGCTTTCCATTGAGGAACCACCCCTCTCTCTCTCACTCTTTGTCCCCTATTTCACTGCATGTTATAAATCACCACATCTGCAGCCTATTAGAGAAGATACCAGATTCTTTGGTTGTGGTGGGTAAGCAGCAGGAACAATACTGCATCAACACTAATACTGTGCTGCTGCACTGGCAACCGCTCACAATTCCAATAGCAGCTGTCTGTGGCTTCTTGGTATCATTTCTGTAAAGCACTGTATCAAAATACATTTCAGATTGCCTGGAAAGATTTCTAAAAAAATGTCTGACTAGATTGTTATGAATGACTTAATGAATGACTTAATGATATCCCCAAAAACTTCCCAAGTTTTTTATTCACATTTCTTTTTTGCATTTCAAGTTTTTTTTTAAATGTGCAAATGAAAATGAGGTGTGAACTCATGGAATACGCACTAATTTGCACATATTTCCAGGACATTCAGTCAACATTCGATGAAGCAAATTTTGAAGTTATCATTTTATTTTGTTAATATATTTGATTCAAAGTTACAGAAGAAAATTTTAATATTTCCTTTAAACATTTCATAAATCAGAAAATACTGTTACAAGCCATTCAAAAATCTATTTTCATTGTGTTTTTAGGAATAAATAGTGACTATTTAAAGACAATATATTGAATCTAATTCATAGAAATAACACAATACAACATCTAAAACCCAAACCCTAACATCTAAAACACACTATTGTGCCGGAGAGAGGGAGCTTTATAGTGATACCTGTGTATAAGAGTTTTAGACTGTGTTACTTTGTGAATTTAAGAGAAATCTACAAAAAATAGTAAAATATACACCTAAATATTTGTTTTGGAAAACCTCATAATTTACCAGTGTATGAAAAAAGCTTTTTTGTGTGTCTTGCCTAATAGATTAGAAGCAATATATAATGAGTGCCAGGTTGTGGCAGCCAGCACTGAAATCAAATTTAGTCAAAACTATGTCTATGTCTGTGTCATTTTCATTTGTTGTCATTAGCATCTAAAGTAAGTGATCTTTGCAAGTTTTTTGTTGTGACTAATAAGCTGCAGCCAGCCAGCTAACTAGCTATCTGGCCTGCAAACCGATGTTAACAGCGCACTTTTCCCCTGTGGATGCTTGTTTGGTTGCTCCTACTGTAAGCTGAGTTGAAGGACAAGATATGTGTTCATGTTTATAAATGATATACAGAAGGAGAGCTGTTGTGGGTTTCTGTTAAAGTGTAACCGGCTGCTGTCTGGCTGTCACTGAGACCGCCTGCCTGTGATGGAACGGTGACGTTTCAGCTTTAAGCAAATGTGGTTAAAGATCAAGTGATGTGATTGGCTGCATAGAAGCAAGTTGTCCTTCTGTGTAGACAAAGAGCTAACTGTATTCAGATGGATTCAAGCAAAGAGGGGCGCCATCGCGAAACCAAAAGAACCAAAATGAAGAATTATAACATAACTTTCTCTCTTTTGGTTTTGGATTTTTGAAGGACCCTCTGTGCCGATGGGGCAGATAAAACAGCAAGGCACGGCGTCTGAATCTATAGGCGACTGTGTGAAGCAAAGAGTGATCGTGATTTCTTTTTTAAAAAGGCGTCTATATTGCTAAAAAATCTTTCAAAACAAACAAACGATGCAATTTAGCTGTCTGGTATTCGTTCGGAATATTTGATCACAGTTTCCAACAAAGCAAAGTGTCTGCTTCTTTAGATCACATAGGAATTTTGATGAGCTTAATGATAGTCTAAAAAGTTGGCATTTTAATCATAAACACTAACAAACAATCATCAAACCACAATTACACAGTGCACATCTGGGTGAACGTTCATCTTTCATTTTCACGCCCTGAAGGGACTGTCAGAGTTGTTTCTCAAACAGAATTACAGTTAGTTTTTTGCCGTGTGATATGATACCACACAAAGCAGATATCTGGAGTGTAGGCGTAAAGCTTGGAGAGATGAAAACTGACACTGGGTTGAAATGAAAAAGCGACATAACCTTTGACCCCAGAGGAAGATAGCATTAACCCCTGAGCACAGATACGGCTGGTGGGTGCTGTTGACGGTGGCGTTGTGGAGTGACAGATAGAGGATGGATAAGGCTAATATCTCAGCAAATGCACAACAATCCCTCCTCTCAGTGACAGCAGGATTACTCAGCCGTGCTGTAAACCCTTAATACTGCGCACTGACACGTTCACAAGTAAAATATAGGGCGCACTACACATATCATAGTTTATGTCATTACAGGGGTTGTTGCAAGTTGTGGCTTGATGATGGGTTTTCACTGTTAATTAATTTCAGTTGTTAGAAACACTTCTGCAGCTAAGCACATGAGTGCTGGTTATTTGGCCCTCCGGGGAAGTTTCTCTTGCCATGTTGCAAATCAGCAAATGGGTGAATAAAATACATATGACATCAGAGAAACATGACACGGCATGCGCAGACTTTTATCGGAAATGGATAAAATCTGGCTGCATTACTGCTCTGAGGCTGCAGGGAAATGTGACCGGCACTGAGGTTCAGCACCGAGCGGGAATAAGATTTAGTGTCAAGGGAAACAGGCCGAGCCAAACACTGTCTCCAGAGCAACAACCACAGCTGAATACAAAAAAATGATATCCAACATGATTTGGAGGGGTGACAGGAGGGAGCATGAAGAAGAAATTGAGAGACATCCAAAGCACATGCTTAGTGTCACCAAAATATGGGCACACAGGGGCACACTGTACACAAAAGTCTATCTTCAACACACAGATTTGTTGATTTGACTCTCTCGGGCTGCTTTTCCCCTCCTGTCTCTCCTCGTCAGCAACTTATTCTCCAAAGATAAGCAAAAAAAAAAAGAGAAAAGTGGGGGAAAAAAATGTGCTCGCACACATAACATGGCCAATAAAGAAGGCTTCATATGTCTGTAATGTAGTGGAAGCTTCAACAGTGCAGATAGTTCACAATGCCTGCCAGCTTATTATCACACATGAAGCCACACATTTCTTTTATATTCTTGACAAGGCTGCAGTGCTTTGAAAGTGTAACGAAACAAAGCGTTTCATAATTAATGGTATAATTCTGTAATCTGTTTCAGAATGTAAAGATGTGAAGGTCAGGAAGTAGCGGCTGTTGTTTCCATTGACACACGTATGTACCGACACAATGTACGCACAGAAACGCACAAAAGGAACACCTTTACACTCCAGAACCATATGGTTTCTGTCAGACAGTTGTGAGCACTTCCCCTCTCTTCTCCCTTCACTGTGCCGCTGCAAGCCAAACAAACTCTCTTCCCTTCGTCCTGACACTCTGGCACAAATCCGGCTCTTGGAAACGCTGAGCCTAGGGGAATATAGCGACTAAAATTGTTTAGACAATACTTTCAGTGCACTCGCCCCAGTCTCCAGACTGTAAACACAAACCAGCTGTCCCCGGAGTGTGATACTTATTCAGTGACTGATCTAACCATAGGCCAACTGGGAGAGAACAAGGGAGCGGAAAACAGGATGAGGAACAAGAGGCTCGCACAGCGTTCACAAACTGTCACAGGCAATTGGCAGTAAACACTGATATCTGACTTTGTGGCTGTGGATGAAGAGCATTTACAATGTGTCAGTATTTGTCTATCAAACAATATCACTCCTCATTCATGTGGAGGGAAAATGACAACTTTCCTGAGACACACCGCTCTACTGCCACTTAGGATCTTTTATTGCTTTTATCCAGAGTGACTACAGACAGGATGCTGTCAGTGACAGTGACAGCCATTTGAAGTGGAGAGCCATTACTTAATGGATAGGGGCGTGCAGAGGGGAAATGTGACCTCTGAGAATCCGCCTCTCTCTTTGCTGCTGTGTACATCTCCTGCAACCGCCAGCTTCCGACATAAGATTACAATCAAAGAGAAGCGGACAGGGAGGCAGACCAGGGGTCCCACCTTAAGCTGTCAGCCTCACAGTCAGACTGAGCTGCTCCTATCCCATGATCCACTTCAGAGAGTAGCTGTTCTGATGAACATGTCTGTCATGTTAATGCATTCATGTAATTACCACACGCCAGCACGTCTCCCACTGGCTTTCCTTTCCAGATATGAATAGAAAACAAAACTGCATACATTTAGGATGATGAAATATTAATATAGTATGGAGAAGTGTGTTTTACAGATTTACATGTGCCCAGTGGAGATCTGGGAGTTCTTTTTTGTTGTTGTTGTCTAATATTTTACTGGGAACCCTAAGATATTTTATTAAGCCAGATAACATAAAAACAGTTGCACATTTAATTTAATGGAGAAACCCTCATACAAGGAAACAAGGAACACAAATCTGGCTGGTAGAAATTGTGTTTCTCCTGCTATCTGGTGTCTCATACATAAACATAATGGACACTACCAGTTAACAAGGTTTGGACACAATTTCTCATGCAATGGATGATTTATTTTTAATATTTTCAACACTGAAGACATCAAAACTATGAAAGAACAGATGGAATTATGTAGTAAAAAAAGATGAATCAGATTATGTTTCATATTTTATATTCTTTGAAGTAGCCTACTTGTGCTTTGATGACAGCTTTACACACCTCTGGCATCTCTCTGTCATCTTCATGAGGTTTTCACCTGGAATGCTTTTCAGTTAACAGGTGCGCTTTGCCAAAAATGTATTAATTTTTTAATTTGGGGAATTTCTTGCCTTTTTAATGTGTTTAAGACCATCAAAGCAAAAGTTGGCTACTTTGAAGAATCTAAAACATAAAACATTTTCTTCCTGTTGTTTGTTTAACCCATTTGTGTTTACTACATCCACATGTGTTCCATCATAGCTCGGATTTTTTTAAATATTAATCTAAAATCTAGAGAATATAGTCAAAATAAATAAAAGCCACTGAATGAGAAGGTGCATCCAAACTTTTGATTAGTACTGTACGTGTGCCTCCCAAAATGTAACATGTTAAATGTGTGACACCATCTGTTTCTGTATTTGTTTTATGACACCAAAACATCTGTTTTTGGATTCATATCTGAAGTCGTTGGCGCGTGCAGCAGAAGTTGTAAAAAATCTGTTCAAGACTGCTTCATTTTCTGTGTTAAACTGTTCTACAACAAGTTAAAATTCTCTCACATATGCGTTTCCTATCCATTTAGCTGGCCACAAAATACACAAATAGCATATATATTTTTTAACCACGTACCTATATTATGGTTTTATTATTATTCTCATTATTTTCATTGTGTAATATTCATCATCTATGTGCTCACAGTGTATGGCAACTGTGTTTTATCATCCCATAATGAGCCAAAAGTGTAATATAAATAGAAAATAAACTATCTTTATAATTAAATGCTGGAATCAGTTGGGATGTCTCTGTCTTTCTTTTCATGCCTGAGAGGTGACGTGTCCGTACTGCAGTGTTTCCCTTTGGCTCATTACTCCATCAGCACAGTGCTGTGGACTAACCTTCAGCCCTGACACAAGCTTCTCCTTTCTCCAGCAAATGGCAGAGTCCAATTAGTTTAAGAATATCATTTATTCCTCTCCCTTACTGAACCTATAAACAGGTCTACTATCCAATAACCTTTAGAGTACACAGGCTGTGACTTTGCCTTCACCTCAATAAAGCACCCCATGATTGAATCAAGTGGCTGAGGTCAAGAGGACATATGTTCATTTCCCAGGGTCCTCCAGGGTCCCCACAGGCAGAAAAAATATGCTGAGTGTCTTCTGTGACATTTATTGGATAGGAACTCAGTTATGTGTCTTTTTTCCCTTTTTTCCCCCATTTCATCTCCTTCACTTTCAGAAAAGGCTCCACTAGTCCGTGTGTGTGTGTGTCTGTGTATGTGCACATGTCTGTGAGCATGTTGTGTGTGCTTACACAGTATTTCAACCCCGTGGTCACGCTTCAGGCACCAGCACATACTACATCTGTCACTGTCTCTACCACGTCACCTCAATTTTCTGCAAACTAGTTTCACTTCTGTGCCTTGAAGGACAGACGCTTCTTCCTCTCTCTCTTCTGTTCCCGTCTGTCTCTGTCACTCCCTTCCTGCTCCCATCACTTCCAGCCTGTCAGCCTGTCTTTTGTCAGCCGACTCCCGGCTTTTTCATCATCTCTCCCTTACTTCACTTAAATCAAAGTGGCATTAGAAAAAGTTATAATACAGTAAATTAATTTGGAATTGAGTTAAGGCTTTTATAAGTAATTAATTTTCCACTGAAGCTTTCACATTTGCTTTGTCGATAAGAGATCAAATGACTAATGAAATGTTGGACTTTTGTCAACGTGCTGCAGTGTTGAGTCCATGAACTCATCATATCATATAAAGTGACAGATATTCAAGACAGCCAATCATGTGTATTGACTATGACTATTTAATGATTATTCTCTGGGACAGGTACAGAGCAGAAGTTATGTACTATATTGACTGATTCTATTATTTCATATTATATAGTACAGGCAAACATTGAATTTGGATTTTTTTTAAATAAACATGATGGTTCCATATCCAAAGACTACAGCTCTGCAGCCGTGCTAGCAGCTCTGTGAGGCCGCCTCAGGCAAAGCGGTGCTTTCAGATAAATGCTAACATCATTATGCTAACATGCTCCCACTGAAAATGCTGACATGCTGATGTTAAGAAGGCGTAAAGTTTTACCACCATTTTAATTGAGCATGTTAACATGCTAACCTTTGCTGGTTAGCACTGAACACAAATTAAAGCTGATCTATTTTCTCATAACCCAAAGGTTATGGGTGGAAGCCTTCAAATTATTTACAGTCCTTTAAGGTTAAGGTAATGAAATGCCTCACAGTTCATCATCACACTAAAATAAAGCACTAAAGGCTGATAGTTAATGCTACTGAAATGGGAAACCAGGCAGTGCCTGCCCTGTTCCAGCTCCTATTTGTATCAAAACACCCACACACCTGACAAAATATATGTTGAGCACACACACACAGGACACAGAGTTGTAAGGATCGTGCACCACAGACAATGCACGCTACGAAGTTACTACCTGTGTTATGTTAATCTGGTCCATTCACAGCAAGACACGGGTGTATTTTCAGCATGTGGAGATGTAATTCTACGGTTCAAACAGACCATGTTTCACCTGCGTAGCATACCTGTGATTGATCAACTGTGCGCTGTGTGCAGAGGATATAGACAGGCCAAACACTTTGGCATGCGTTTGAGAGTTGTGCACAGCTGTTGTGTTCACTGTTGCTGGTTAACATGCAAACCAACATGAAGCTTTTAGATGTTTAGCTCTTTTATGACTGGTTATTACAAATATTGGCGGGGCAGGCTAATAACAATGCTAATGTGCTTCTGATGCACCTATTGTGTCTACTCTTTGTACTGGATAATGATTGCAATCCATCCATCCATTCTGCTCTATTATTGTGAGTGTCATCACGCAGTATGACTGCCTGGGTGATTTATGAGTGACATGATAAATGAACATGATGATACTTGAAAAAAACGTCCGTTTCTGTGTATTACACAAAAGAGTAGCCAGAACATGTCAGCTTGAAACCCATCAAATGTTATCTTTTGAATACAGTTTCCCATCGTCAACGCAATCTATAAGCAATTAGAACAAAACACAAAATGAACAACTGTCGGATTAACAAGACCAGACAAATGATCTGACACGCTGGTCTATTGACAAAGTAAGGTCAATCCTCCTTTTAACACTCCCCAGATTCTCAGTCCTCTTAGAAACTCCCTAACTCAGCAGCGTTTGCCAAAGGGGGATCTGTTTTACTATCCAGCCCCAGGGTGACCCATGAATCTGTGTGACCTCTGAAGGATGAAGCAGGGAGACATAACTCATCCGGGCAGCTTCAACAAGTCCTCTCTGTGTTCCCCCTCCCTCGACCTTAAAACCTGACAGTAAATTTAGTGAACTCCGAGTAATAAACTCTCCCCCTAGAGGGCTTAGCTTCTCAGGGTTGGAGTGCTGATCTAGCATTACCGTGATACGTTTGACCATCTCGTTCATTATAATTCAAAGGTGAAACGGATACTAGGGGTATTATTATTCTAAAACCTTCGCGATATATCTGCCCAGGAGACCTAGCCTGGGCAGACCTCTGCACGCTGACACAGCTGAGCAGAGAACGGGGGTCGACAGTAAAGGATGGGGAGCTGTGCAGTGTGCGAGGGCATGGCTGTGGTTGTTAACCCGTGTCACCAACACTTCCTTCTTTCAGTGCAGGCTTTACCCTTGTTGTTTACCAGACTCAAGTTTTTCTGGACTAGCAGAACTTGTGCCCCGTAGAGATTCACAAGCCAACTGCACTTACCCTATTCTGAAGGCCGTGACCCTTTGCCCTCTACCCTCTGCCCTGTGTCGGCTTCTACACAGGCTTCATTCCATCACCCCAACTAAAATATATATACACACACATATGTTTGGCTGCTGCATGCAACCTGACAGATTCCTGCCTGAGACACAGCGCAGTGAAAGCCTGTTTAACTGGCAACAGCACACACTTGACACTTACAGCTCTACGATTCAGCGAGTTGACACTGTCATCTGCTAGGAACACACTCAGCACTTGTTTAAACCTGGGGACCAAAGCAGACTCACAGCTGCTGCATGTCTGACAGGTGGGTCGCATCGTGGACTTCCACCTGTCCCTCAGCCATAAAAATGACCCTTATTGGAAGGAAGGTAGCAAAATCAAACAGGCTTTTAAGATTCACGTACAATGCAATTAGTTGAGTTGAATGTGAGATGGCACCTTAATGCAAATTTAACATAAAGTATAGCTTAAAGTATTTACACAGACTAAAAAGTTTGCTTTATTTGTAATTTTTGCTTCGGGGCTTTGCAGGAGATTATCTAAAGGTTTTATTGAGGAAATATTTTCCAGACTTTCACAAAAGCTGTTTACTTTCTTTGAAGATAGATATTAAAATCCCCACTATCATCACGCACATTGAGAGATTGGGAAATCAATTAAATGCTTAAAAGAGCTGAGATAATTATAATCTGGATGTCTGCGCACTATGCCTGGGTATTAGAGATATCTTCTTAGTTATTCAAAGACTTGGTGATCTGGTACTTTCTGATTGTAATATTTGACTGTGGCCATTTACATGTAAGGTGTATTTGATGATAATACACCCTGCTGGGGTAATGTGTGATGACTTCTTCTTGACAAAATCATCAAAGCTCTTAGCACTGTAATGTATAAAACACCAACACGACTTACTGGCTACTTCTAGGGATGCATTGTGGCTGATGGCCTGGCCCAGATAGTTTCGGGCCACACACACGTAGCTGCCATCGTCAGGCTTGCTCCGTCGTCCGTGGACGATGCGCAGGAAGAAGAGCGACCCGCTGGGCAGCAGCATACGGTGGGAGCGGGGGTTGTCGCGGTCCGTCTCAACGCGCTCCCCATCTTTGTACCATTCCACCGTGGGGGTTGGACGGCCCTCTGCCTTGCAGTTGAGAGTGGCTGGTTCCCCTTTGGACACAATGAGGTCAGAGGGGTGCTCCACAATGCGGGGAGGGAAGTCTTCCTGGCGGAGACGAGACCCTGGAGAGGAAGAAGGGAGCAAAGGTGACGAAAAAGAGTTAGCTCCGGGTTTACACTTTCTGCCATGTCCATGATTTACAAAAGACACACCACAAAGAGCAAGAGTAAAATTCATCAAATAATCCTTCCATGTAATAAAGAGTAGTACTAATCAAAACAGCAGCAGTTCTAAAGGAATTAGGCACGGCACATTATTATTGCTGTGCGAGTGCCCTGTATTAACAATAATCCAGTTTGACAATATAATTAGCACACAATCGCATGTCGCTCATAAAATGTTTTGCTTTTGTTTCAGCAGTTGGAACCCTGTGAGGCACTGTAAATTTAAAAAAACAATGCTGACATGTGGAATCCTCAGGAAGTAATATCTTTCAAAGCATGTCTCGCCTTAAAACACGCATTTGGAAATAAATACTTATATGCAGTTTTTTGGAGAAAAGCTTCAAGGCTGAATTTTAATGGGATTATGGTGTTATCTGTGGTTCCACCGACACAATGTCTGCCTTCATGTCTCTGCTTTAATATGTATAGTTTTAAATTTCTGCTTCTACAGGTAACAATACAGGGAATTAAAAACTTCCCAAATGTATTGTGACTGTTTTTATATTATAATCAACCTTTAGTAATTACACATTACATTAGCATCCTCAGACCTGGAACCTCATTTTGAATCGGACATATTCCACATATATTCTTTTCTTTAATTTTTTTCTATTCTTGATTTATGTTTCTTGACTTTTGAAATACTTGCTGTTATTTCTTATTTTTTTCTCTTACTATGTTATGCTAATATACTAACGCACGAATACACAAAAGCAAATTCTTGATTGTGAAAACCGACCTGGCAATAAATTGGAAGCCGATTCTGATATGGGGGTAAATGTAATTATGTGTCTTTGTGTATCTTTGTATTTTCCATAGATGCTTGTTCTGATATTCAGAGAAAAAGAAAAAGGTTCCTCAACAGGAGCCATCAGTCTCTTTTCTCCACCCGACTGGAATACACATACATTTATGCTTTGTGCTCACTATTTGGAGCCAATTTTACCACAGCCATAGAAATATGAATCAGTTCCTCCAACCGTACTCACACTAACAACCACAAAATCACCTCTAATCCCCGATACACTGTTGAGATGTCAATCATGCTGGTCTTCTCAAAGAAACTGTGTAACAATGAGACCCTGTGAGGCAGAGGACAAAGCAAACCTCCCTAATGAGATCCAGGTACACAACTCCAATGCCTCTGCACATCTTACATTCCTTCCATCTCTTTCCAATCCCCCAACACAGCCAAGCCTGCCCAACTCCAACCCTGTCCACACACACACACACACACACCCCCTCACTCCTTTTTTCTCCTTTTTCCTTCCAGTATTGTGTGAATGCTGAAGAATCTGGTGTGGATTCTACAAAACAGCTACAGGAGTCATTATTTTGCAGAATCTAGATAAAATTCAAAATTACCTTTAATCCTTAAACCAAAATTCACAAGTAATTGTTCTAAAACCTGCAACTTTACAATGAGAGAGGGAAAGAGAAACTAGATGGAAAAGATGGAGGAAATGTGGCATTTATGTCAGTCACGCAACCGCTGTTTACCTGTTTTATTGCTGTGGGAACACTTTTCTGTTCTTTCATGCTGCTGCAAACACTGTCTTACACAGCCTCCAGCAGGTCACGCTTTAATGTGCCAATGGCCCTGTAAAGCAGATAATCACCACCGTGCAAGAAAGTGATGAGCTCCTACACTCCCGCTGCAACCAGTAAATCCCACACAGACAAGTGTTTACCCAGATAGATAACACCTCACACACTGTGAAATGGGTGAGAATTTGATCCGCTGGGTAGTGTGGTAGATGGTTTGTGTTTTTGCACAAATCTTCATTTACTGTCTTTTTATGAAGTCTTATTAAGAAAAATAGGATGGTATTTAAGAGGTGAAGTACAACGCCCTCACGGAAAATTCAGGAAGAAAAGGTGTTTGATAAGCGTGCAAGCTTATCATTACAAACTTGAAGGCATGCTCGCATTTGCATTTGGCATTCAAAAGCTCCATACGATGTGGATGTTAGCAGTCTGACTAAATGGATGTGGACTGTTGAGATACGCCCTCCCGCTGCATGACTATTATATTCAGCTTTTTCTTTGCCTCCATTTGCTTCCCTTTGCCCACTTTTCTTTTAATGCTGTCAAGTAGTCAACAAAACTAAAAGGCTACATGCTAATGAATGAAAAAACTGCTAAAAGTTGAATTGTATAAAAGGCGGGTAATTACCCACCTAAAAGGCTCCTCAATAAAGGCCCTTGACACCTTTTTTGTGTGGGAACTTTTGCAGATTGCAAATGTATGTGCCACTAAAATGGCTGTGACCAAATCTGAGTCATTCTGTCAGGCAACAATGAGGAGAATTTACACACCATCGACATGTTTTTTTAGGAAGTATCCACACGTCAAAAGTACCCATATGAGTGTTTCACAGCTCATGTTAAAGAGCAGACCATTCCAAAATAGCACATACTTTCTTATACATGCAGGTACGTTGCAATAAAGGGTGCAGTTTCGGTGAACTTAGGCTAAAAACCACTGACCTATTAGGGCAAAAAAGACCCTGGTTAGAAGTTATTAAAACAGTTTAAAAAGTAAGTAAATGTATGTAAATACACGAGGGTGACATGAGCCACGTAAGTTACATAAAAAACATACCGGTAAGTTATGTTAAAAACGTAAGTTACATAAAAAAAAAAACTAAAAGATACACAAATACACAAAAAGAGTCAACCCTGATGTCTACCTTCATTTGCACTCACAAAACAGTTGATAAATCAGAAGAGCCTCTTCAGCACTGCAGTACCACACCCTGGTATTTGTGTGGATGAGGTTGGGGAGCTGTAAAATCACGGTGTCTTTTAGTCCAATCTTATAATGCAGTAATGTTTATCATAATCAGCATCTTACTTTAGCATCTCAACATGCTCAAAAGATAAAATACAGCTGAGACTGATAGGAATGTTATTAGTTTCCCAGGTATTTAGTCATGCAGCACTAGAAAAAAAAGTCAGGGGATCACCAAAGTTATTAGCATTCATAGATGTTGCCTGAGTTAGCTTTCATATTAGATGCTGAAAGTAATCTGAATCAACTTGAACATAAGGGGAAATAATCTTCTAACCATAAAAAACTATATGTATACCTCTCCAAACCCAAACAGTAAAGAAAGACTAAGCCTCCATGTAGCTGAGAGCAGAAATGGGCGTAAACATTTCATTAATGGCATTTAAACCTACCACAGAACAATAAAAACATGGTGGCCACTGTAGCCTTTGGTCACACCGGCTGCCTGCATGTCCTAATTGTGTTGGGATAATGCCTAAGGGTCCATACAGCTCCCTAAGCTGCCTGGTGTTACAGAAAGGCAATATCAGCCGGCTACAAGTGGGCCCCCCAAAAGACCAGGCTTTATCTGCAAAGGGCCAGCAGCCAGCATACAATCAGCATTCAAAAACATGCACACAGATGCACAATGGTGTACATACATACACAGAAAAGGTCATTTTCAGCACCTGTGCCCATACAAATATGTTTTTTCCTGTCAGTTACCCTGAGGCAGTTCTGTTGTCTTGTGAAGATCCAGGAAAAGAAGGGGAATGAAGAGCAACAAACATAAAACAGAAGGGAGCATGTCTGTGTAGTTTTGTCTCACTCAGTGAGAAGAAACGTGGGTAGAGATTCTGTTTTCTCCACAACTGTGTTTCTCTCTTGAGAATCAACTAGAATGTGCAGGGAAAAAAACTGAGTAGAAAGCCATGGTGTGTCGGAATAACAAGCTAGGTATTTTGTATTTTATTCAAGTAGGTTTGGTGAATATGTGAATTAGAAAAGAAGGCATGGGGGGATAAATTATAGGGAGGTGGGAAAGAAGAGGCGATAAAGGGGGGAGGCAGGGGATTTGAAACAACAAATCATGCACTCTGGGAATCTAATAACACAATGTGACAAATATGACTGTAATTTACTGCAATGTTGGTGGTCTTGGATCGACCTACCCCGGTGTCATTTACAGTACAGTGCTGTATGTATTTAGAGTGCATGAAAGGAGGCTACTATGACTGTTTGGAACCAAACCAAAGAAATATACAAAGAAAATATCAAGTATCACAATCAAATTAGCTTGCTACACTAAAGTCACAAAGGCTGTGAGCTCAGTATGAAAAATGATCCTTTCCAAAGGTGCAACATGTCAGGCAGGCTGACAGACACATGGACGCACACACTGATACACATTTCTGAAGCATCACTCGGAGACTAGTGTTCAACTCAGACTCCCAAACCCCCAAATTCAATTTTTGGAGAATTTGCATAATTGTCTCTTCGTGGTTCTCCTAAATAAGCAAGTACTAGAGAAGCACTGGGTGACATTTATTAATGTAGACTGCGGTGCATTGCCACACTTTGGTGCCGCTGACAGCTGTGTGACACAATCAGCTCGCTCAGTGGCTCCGACACCTAGTCTGCCAGAGCCACAGTGGTGGAAATGGTAAATCTCCACCTGAGGTTCTGTGGGATTACCTGTGCTCGAGTGTCACTCTGGAAGAACAGCAGCCAGGCACAGCAAATAACGGCAGGCAGATTTAGTTTGAGGCTTAAGAGTGTGCAGCAAATGGAACAGCAATGTCTTGTTAAGGAAATCCCTTTGTTTCAGTCTGCAAAAGTCATTTAGTTTTCTTTTTTGCGACCCGTGGGCTAGATCACGGATCAGGCCAGACTCTTAATGGCGAGACAGAGATTTCCAGAAGCTTCTGAGTTCAAAGCAGCTCTCTTGTAAGTCAAATGACACCACATGTTTGAACAGACAACTACCCAAGACCAGATGAACAAGAAGATATCAAGAGAACAGAAGATGCAGAGGCTTACAGAGCTTTTAGAGAGACAGACATGACAACCTACACAAAAGACCACCGTAGAAATCCTGCAGTGAAAACCTCAGTTGAACAAAACAAACCACCAAACTTGTAATGTAAAGTTAGTAGTCTTAAATAAACCATTTAATTGAATTTTTGATGGGCACCAAGTGTTTGACAGATGTTGGCACTTTTCCACCTCTGGCCTCATACAGTGCGAGCTCACAATTATACAAAAACAGTGGATTTAATAGGGCTTTATGTTGCAGAATGAGTGCTGTGTCTGAATAACAACTGAATGTTGTTAGCATTTCCATCCTAAAATACACTTCACAGACCCAGACTAGACAGCCGTCTGGCTCTGCGACACTTTACTTACAGCAGCAAAGTATTAGTGTGACAAGTGGGTGATGTTATGCAAGAGTTTGCTGTGCATCACTGCACCACCTTTGGTATTTTTAGCATATTTTGATCATACAGAAATGTCAGCAAAACATCCAACAAATCCTCTCTTCTAAGGCCAAGTTCTGACTAATGTGGATTCAGCGCTACATCAAAGAGGATACAGGGGAGACATGGGACCTGTTTTATAACACCAGGCCGACTTTGTAATAAAAGGTTGCACACAAAAAAAAGACACAATCATGCTCAGAGTAAAAAACTTTTCTTCACATTGAAGAATAATAAAGAAGAAATGAGCATTTAAACCTCATATCTGCCCTTGTTAACTTTAGCTAATGAAGTGTTTGTTCAGGCTGAGCACTAAAGTCCTGCTTGTATTAGCGATATGCTTTACAATGATTGGCTCATTCACAGCTGTTGGGGCAGCCACATCCAATTATATCTATGCAGCTACCTTTTGGTGCAGTCTTTGTGCTAAGCTAAGCTACCTGTCTGCTGGCTGTGCCTTTATATTTATCATAGAGAGAAAGTGGCATTGATCACCTCACTTAACTCCCATCAAGAAAATAAAATAAGCCTATTTCCCCAGACGTTGGGATATTCCTCTAACAAAGAAAGAAAAATCTGACTCATTGGAAAATAAACCTTTTGTGTTGCTCATCCCTCAGAGACACATATTCCAAACACACACACACACACTCTTCATTTGTAAAGTAAAAGACAGGGAACCAATAAATGCCAGACATTCTTTCTCAGGCTGTATAAACTACAATTAAGTGGAACAGTTGAACACTGTCATTCACTCAAGTATGTGGGGGGAGGAATGTGTGTGTGTGTTTCTATGTCTGTGCGTGTGGCCAGGACAAGGTGTCTGCCACCACACTCTCTCTTACATTGTGCTTCTTAAATTACATTTTGTACAGGTGATTTTAATCACATGGAAGTAAGTAAAAAACTTTAATTACAATACAGTGAAGTTCGTTCTCTGGGAAGCCTCCTGACAACACAATGCACAATGAAGCAGTCTGCAGAGAGGAGAGTCAAGGTCATGGACATGATAACACCTCCCTAACTGCAGCACCCAGATGTTCAGGGCAAGATAACTGTGTGGGAATGCACAAGGAATACACGTGCAAGCTCAACACACGAGAGGCTACAGAATTACTATTAAAAGATAGGGAGAAAAATGTGGAAAATTTAGAAAATCAATATAGGATTGTTTTCCAATAGCGATTATTTTGTCTTTTTTAAAGCCATTAATCAATTGTTAAAAAAAAATATCAGAAAATTGAAAAAAAAGAATGAAATGTTCCCATGGTAATGTACTGTCAATAACAGTCCAATACTCCAAATAAATTATTTTTCCAATTACATAAAACAGAGGAAATCATAAAATCTTCACATTTTGAAAAGCAAAAATTCTATTAATATTTCGCAAAACTCCATCACTTAGAATTCTGTGTTAATGTGTTAATTTATTGTAGATATTTATTTCATTAATTTGGTTCCTAGATGTTTTGATTTCCTTTGTTGTTTTTTTATTGAGCAATAAAACACTATTGTGAAAAGAAAATGTACTTCGGGCTGTGTAGCTGTTAAATGATCACTGGGAAGGTAACAGGCAAAGAAGTCCCCCGGGCAGACTCAAACTATAACATTGCTGGTACACGATAAACATCTGAGCTAACTAGGTCAACAGGACACTTCAACAGGAGAATAAATCCATCAGGCTGTCGGTGACACACGCAGAGGTCTTAGTTTGGTTTTCAAACCAGAACCAGACTGCATTTTTCATCTGCTATTCCTGCAGTTTGTAAAAATCCAAAGATATTTTGTTGCTTCACTTCATTAAAATGCTTTGGTTTGTTCAAGCATGGCATTAAACAGACATGCTGGTCAGTTGCACATCTCATATTAACAGCTACACTAATACTGTTTACTGGTAATCCCTAATTGTGTCAAAATTGTCAGCATTCTCTACACGTTTTGCTTTATATTTATTGTATATTGCTTGGACATAAGCTGAGCTTAGCTCCTGTATTTGTGATGAGAAACACCGTTGGAGCACAAGTGCCTGGAAAGGCCAGCAGCAGCCCATCTGAGAGGCTTATCCTCACTCCATTAAATGTTCAGTGGAAAGTAAAGCAGCTGTATAGGCCATTGATTATCACTCAGGCAGAGCAGGGAAGCCAAACTTCCCATGAATAGAGACAAACAGAGAAAAGGCAAAGGTGCAGTTTGTTATAACTAAAGAAAAAAATGCACTTTGGGTTCATCTTGCATATTCTGACTTAATACATCTTCTCATCAGTTACAAGATACAATGTAGTCTCCATTATTTAGTAGAACCAGCTACACAGAGTGCATAATGTGTGTTTGACCATCTGTACTGTATGTTTCCTTTGAGGCTTGTAAGCTGTAAAACTGTCATTTAAAAACGTTTTTTTGCCACTCTCACTGAGTTAATACATTAATATTACATTAGCTGCATGCTGTGTCATTGCATGTCACAAGTGCATGTCTGCATGACCTACATTTATTTTCAGCCTAAATTGCGCCCCTGGTAGTGGCAGCCCAGATGTGAACTGACTGTCACAGCGGGAAGGGAGAGCCCTGAGCACCAAACACATCTACAAAAGTGAAGCGCACTCGCAGGACTACTTCTGCTTACTGAAGTCCCACTTCATGAATGTGTCCATACAGACAGACACTTCCATGTACTGTATGCTCTTGTAACTCAATTACTGTCTCTTTAATGAAGAGGCAGAACGAGTGGCTACAGCCATGGATGTCCTTGGACTGCACTGACACTAAAAACAATCATAGCATTAGTTTAATAATCCAAGAGTACATAAATAAGAGGAGACATCAAGCCAAGGGAGATTATATGTTAGTGCTGTGTAGATTCACTCAAATTTTGCGGGCATTTTTAATAACATGTTTAGCAGTAGGGTTAGATGGATTTCACTTCTGTGTCAGAGAGGCAAATATAACCAGTCTGCTATGAACACCCTTGTATTTGGATTACAGTTACATCTGAAGGGAACAGTACAAAACTTTGGAAGCAATGTTTTCTGTTGCCAAGAAGGGAATTATTGATATCACTGGGGGAAAAGAAGCTTCAGACAATTAGCCTTAGCTTAAAAGATCAGAAAATAAGAACATTCCCCGAAATGTCAAACTATTCCTTTAAAACGTTTCTCTGGTGTGCATAATAAAAACAGGCTACTTGTTCAAAATTCAAAATGCAGATTGCAAAGCACATCACACCCCCTCATGATACTGATGCCCAGCTATCTGAGCTGCCGGCCACCTGCTTCACTCGTGTGTGCTTCTTGGTTATATCTGTGCACAAAGAATTTATGCAGGATAAAGATTATTTACAAATGCATACACAAATGTCTCCCTGTTCGTATCAGAGGAAGTCTAACCGACCTCTTCTTCTTTTGGTTGTTTAACAGTGTTCCCTTACAATCAGACTCTCAGATCAAGTAAGTAATAAAATGCACCGAGCAGGAACAAATATAAGAAAGTGTGGCATTTAACTTGTCTATTCCTTGACGTCGCTTATAAAGACAGAGCACTTAATCTTGATTTGTTGTTTTCTCTAAATGGTTTCGAATCTTGCGGCAGCAGTCCCACTGTTTCAAAAACAGCAACGGTTGTATGTCACATTGGCAGCAGTCAAGCCAAAGAGCCAAATGTAAATCTTATCAAAACACAGCTGCTGCGGCTCCTGCTGCTGCTGCTGCTCGTGCCACACTGCTACCTTGTTGGAAATGCAGACTTTGTTTGAAATTTTGGATCTTCTTGCAGCACTAACTACCCACAAGGTGTGTCTTTTGAATAATCAATTCCAAAGATTAATGTCTTAAAATGATAGTGGGAATATGGATAACTATACTAAGACATAAAGCCCAAATCCCCATGTAAAAACATAGTGTATTAGAGGAAATCCACTGGTATATATGTGTATTTTTTTATACTAGTCTATCAACAGCTCCTGCCGGGAGGAGCAATACAAGCTTCAATAAAGCACCACATTGGAGCAGTCAAGAAGTCAGAGTTCATCGTGGAAGAGAACCAGCTCTAGGAAATCCATAATACACTGACCTCTTTTTTCCAGCAAACCTGCTTGTGTCAATCACTTCCACTGGGCAAATATCATTTTAACTGTGTCTTGACAAATTGCTTTTCCCTTCATATTTGCTATGAAGGATTGGAGTTATTATGAACCGACTTCAATCCTTTTTTCTGTGAAAAGTAAAAAGCCTACGCTTCGGTAAGCTTCATAGCTGACTTTTTAAAAGGTGATTAAAACTGCTCATCTGGTAGTGATTTGAGAATTATCTGTATGAACAGCTTTTTATTTGGCTTTATTTGCGGCGGTGCTGTTGATCGCACATGTTGGCACAGGGCTCTGGGGCTGGTTGTTGACATGAAGAATACGGTTAAATCCCAGCTTTCCAGCTTGGCTTGTTAGATTTTCTGTTAGAGGGCTGAGTATGAGGTGTTTTAGAGGTAAAGCATTACTTTCTTTGTTCTAATAAATTGCTTTAAGAGCGCAAAACTTAGCTTACAATCTGAAAATCTTGGCAAAAGTTGTAATGATCTGCCGGTTGAAGAGAAGTTCCACTCGACTGTTAAATGTAATTGCAATGATTTGTGAAGAGAGAGAAAAAAGGAGCTGAATGCAACAATTTGTCATACCTTTCACTGCCAAACGAACACTGTTTGGAATAAAGCAGCTTTTAAAAATCTGGCTATAGTCCACGCTTGATTCCAATCTAGCATTTCCCAATAAAGCCGCTGTGAAGTGAGCACAACAGTGCAGGTAATTTAGTTGATTGGAAATAGTTCTTATTGCGGCGGTAAATCATCGGCTATGGGAACAAAATGTCTGTGAGATTAATGACTGTCTGGAGTTTCCTTTTATCTCCGTGTTCTTACATACAGATTCCGAACATAAGTTAATTACTGCATATCATGACACAGACACCAGAGCCTGCAGATGTCATATTGCTTCCCTCTTCCTACAGTAGCACCTCGACACTATCCCCGTCCACACATTCTATTCCTTCTTGCTCCCCTCATTAACCTGAGGCATTTTTTTTTCAAACATGATAAGATGTCATTGGCTATCATGCCACTCTGCGAACCCTTATGCTACAGACTTCCAAGAGAAGGCCGTTGGCTATATTGTAACCCAGCACACAATTTGGAGAAATGGAATGAAAGGAAGAGAGCCGGGATCCAAGATGTTTTTCTCTCTTTTTTGCCCATAAAGAGTCATCTTATTTACACAAACTCTAAAGTTAAATTAGCAGATGGAAAATTTTAAGGCTCTTGATGACTGTGAGGCAAAAAAAAAAGCGAGAAAAGTAATAAAAGCAATGTGATGCAGCAGGTGAAATCCAATAAAAAACCTAGTGCAATGGTGGCTATTATTGCAATGGAACAGAAAATAGCAAATCATAATCATGTTACATACTATGTGATTATCTCCTATAATATACAATATATTAAATAACTTGTTAGATACTGTTAATCCCTGTATAGAACTAACAGGACACA
>CAFUXE010000321.1:72403-107183 GCA_903364295.1 Serranus cabrilla
TACTATGTGATTATCTCCTATAATATACAATATATTAAATAACTTGTTAGATAGTGTTAATCCCTGTATAGAACTGACAGGACACAAAAGTCTCTTTAACCGGATTGTAATTGCTCTCAGTTATTCATGCTGAATGAGAGAAATTACCTCCAGATAGTAAGAATAAACAGACTGTTTTACACTGTATCGGTGGCCAATAGCTGCCTTTAAATCTGTGTTCAGAGTGAGCAACACCATGCCATTCCTACACCATCCAAATATCTCCCACTGGCTCTCCAACCAGCTAATGAGACCGTATGTCAAAATGCTCGAGATGCTTTGAGAGACATTCCAACGTGAACCTCTGGTTAATGAAGGTAACATTAGGCAGGTCCTCTCCCTTTAATAACAAGGTCAGTCCTGAGGGCATCGCACTGGCCTGCTGATCCACTCGGTCTCTTCATCATCACTGAAGGCTTAGTGGGATTTGATAAGCCAAATGAAGGACTGGCTTTGGTTCAGATGTATTCTGATCACGGCCGTCAGAATGTGTTATAATGTTACAATTTCAAAGAAATGTCATAAAATCAAACCACTTGACTTTATCAAAAAAATCTGATTTCATATTTTAACAGCCAATTGAACTGAACGCATGGGTAGTTCTGGACTTATCGATTCTGTAAGCCAAGTCACTGGGAGCATATGGATCCTATTGATTATTACACGCCTGAGTGGAGAGGAGATGACTCACAGAGAGGTAACCTTACATCTCTGAGGTTATTCCACTACTATGACCTTTAAAACCGTCCTTTCATATTATTAATTCTCCCAAATATTCTCAAACCCTAATCACTGAGTGAAAGTGAAATTATTAAAGATTGTTAGTCTGTTATTTACACAAAAATAGGCGTGTCTCTGTGTGTAAGACAAGGTGATTGAAGTTTGGGATTTAAAGAGTTTTAGGCATCTTTGATAAGTATAAGTGACAAATGATAATAATTGTGAGAAAGAAACAATGCCCATCTCAAAAATCAGTACAGGAAACAAGGTGCTTCATAAATGCACACTTTAGGTCATGTCCTTACAACTATTTATACAATCTCATAACTATAAAGAGCAGATTTATTCACAGAAGTAATTATCCAAAGTGCCTCAGTACACAGTCATAGCTGGACACTGACCTCAGAACAGGAAACTAAGGCCAAAGGAGTACAAACAGCCCAGAGAAAACCACAAACCAACTGAATTTTTGACTTTAGTTGCTAGTCTGTCCAGATAAGATGACTATTTTCGGATAGTTTTTTGTGAGGAACTGAGAGCAGCAAAAATAGCAAAAAAAAAGATTTAATAAATCAACAAGTAATTCATCAGATCCACATTAGGCGTATTTAGTGTGTATTGTTAGTCTGAAAGATTAATTTTGTTTTTACTGTAGTATGATTTGAGGCTAAACCACATTTATTAGCCTAAATAATTTAATATTATTAAGTTTATGCTCAGCTTCATGCCTTGATAATTGCATCAGGATGCTTTCATTATTTAATTTTTATGGAATTTGTTACAGCTCATGCTTGAATTTTTGTTGCACCTAATGAAGACCTTATTGTGCTTCAATGAAAACCTTTTAAATAGCCGACAGATCAAATGATCTACACTGTGGTTCTATTTTTACAGAGATAAGCAGAAAAGGTTGAAGGAAGTAGAACTGGTGTGGGAGGATCCTCCAGGCAAGAAACCTGCTACTGTGCTGGGCAGGCAGATAGTTATCGATCCCGCTCAACACGAGGAGCTGTGTGTGTATATGTGCATCCCTGTGAGAAGGTGTGATGACCTGTGAACCCCGGGCCCAAGGGCGCTTGTTAAAACTCTCTGTAGCTTCCCTTCCCCAGGGTTGGCATCCATGCTCGGCCTCACAGCTTCACAGGAAACCGGCGAGTAAACAAGGGAAGTAATCATGAATCACAGCTTTCAGCACACAATCCGAAAACACACATTAAAAACAAGCTTACGCTAACACCATTACATATGCATGTATGCACATTCAGTCGGGAGCAAACAATTGCAGCGACGTCTGCAGGGGTTTGAGAGACAAGAGAGATACAGACTCCGTTTCTCTGCCAGAACAGTTCCTGGGGAACAAAGTTCACATGAGCATTATTCACATAATAATGAACTTAAAACACCTGCGTCGAACAACATTCATTTTGCGTGACCTTGGCTGACTCTGTATGACAATCAACATATAATTTAAGGTTTAAGGGTTTTGTCCGACTTAAAATCCTCACAATGCAAAAACAAAACCTACTTATGAAGTCCAGACATCCTTCAAGGTTCGTAGGATCCCAAGGATGGGTGAGAAAATAGAAACAGCTTAAAAGCCTTAAAGCCATTCAAAGCCAAAAAAGCACCATGTGCCAAAGTCTCTGCCAGAAGTAAAGCATGAAATAACAACAAATTAGTAAGCAAGTTTCTGCAGATTCTGAGTCAGCATGAGTAAAGCAGAGAGGGACCACACCCTGCCTGTAACCGTTCACCAACTATATTGATATGTATGATGATATATGATTATTTTTTTCATGCAACAATGGCAGAAAATGTTGTTTTCTGCCTCTCAAATATGGAGATTTTCCTGCTTTCTCTGTTTTATATAACATTAAACTGAAAGTCTTCTTTTAACTATTTTCTGACATGTTATAGACCTAATGATGAATCGGTTAATCTTGACATTAATTGGCAGATTAATGCATATGAAGAATAATCACTCGTGCAGCCCCACTTCACACTGGTATGTTCCAAGAAGTGTACAACATTAATGAAGGTGCTCTTCAACCAGCTGTTCTCCAGAGAAGCTTATTAGTTGCATTACTTCTATGGAAGAAAAGAAGGGATCTGACAATCTTATCCAACAAACAAAGGAATTCTCGTTGTCGTGCAGACATGTCCTATCAGCCCCATCATCCATAGCGAAGAAGTCCTCATTAGTGGTGGGACTCCACTCATCACTGTCACTGCCATAAAGTCTACAGGGAGTCTTGTTAGCTAAGGGACAACACAGCAGGCCAGCTTCACCCAATCAAGTCATCATTACCAAAAGTCCAGCATTCTGTTACAAGTGCCGTGCAGAAGTTTGGGTCACAACAGTCAACCTTTTACAGCCACGGGTGTCAGTCGCCAAAGCAGCATGAGTAGGTACATGTGAACTCTGACCTGTGTGCAACTAACTCCAGCAGGCCAGCCAGATGTCTCAATCAAACGCTCCCTATGGGGCTGCTGCACACACCATTGATGGAATTAGGCTGGGTTCTGCTGGTCTCTGAGCCCCTCTTGTACTTACTCCTCCACTGATAACACATGGACCAGGGGGTGTATAAAAGGTAAAACAAGCCCCACAGGGTCTTGGTCACTTATTGCTAAAGTAATTAGCCTAGTTAATATCTTAGCTAGCACAGTTATTATTAAGATATTCATCCTATCAGTCCCAGCTGAACAGAGATGGTTAACTGAGCTTTCAAATCCTCTGCTCTGTTTGAAAGAACAGGTGAGCAACCATCACAACAAAGAATAAAAGGATGAGCCATTCTTTTATTTTCCCATGGTTCCTTTTTAGACAGTGTTTACAACCATCAAACAAAGCAGGTACAGTAGAATGGCGAGGCAAGACACAGCATCACTCTGGGGATGCATAATTTAGATCTGTGGGATGAAAGGGACCAAGCCATCTCGACACGAGCATATGCTTTTAATGGCCATCATTTAGATTATTATGTATCATCCAATTACTGCTGGCAGATTTATTATGCAGAGATTAACTCTCAACGAAGGGGAGCTCTAGGTTTCCCATAGTTCTGAGTACGATCAAGTCACTTAACAGCACAGCTTCAAGAGCTCAGTGTTTTAATGGTGGACCACTGTGGTTTTTTACGGTCAAGATATCACACACAGAGAGGAGTTGGTGTACATTAAACAAAACTAGGGTGGAAAAAGCATGTAATCATTCTGATTGCAATTAGTTACACATGGATCATTTTCAAGGACAGGCATGTAAACCTGGCAGCTCTCCCGGACATAATGTCAAAAAATCTCTGTAATCTACGGCGGAATAGGGATAACACACAAACACACTTAGAGGTTCAAACATGGCCAGTGCCATGTACATTAAGTGTACACCTCACCCACCTCGCATACTTTGGCTGGAACAGCAGTGCTCTGCCCATTAGTGGCCATTTTTAGAAGTCTAGTCTACTACACAGGTTCCTTTGCCAAAAAAAAAAAAAGCTCTCATTCAGTATTCAATATCACTGGACATAAGCTCCTGGTATCTGGGCTTCAAATAATTAGTTTCATATCAGGTGCACACTTGAGTGCAAATTAACATATTCACATGAGGTTAAAGATCAGAGAACTTCCCTAAAAAGCACTGAACAGCCCACATTTCTTTGAGTACTCTTGAATCCCTCTGGGATTGTGGTTACCAAGTTTGTCAGTTTGGAAAATTTAGAGACAACAAACTGGAAAATTGGTGTCATACACATTTTTGTGCTCTTGATGTGGATGGGCAAGCTTTAGTATGTTTCCTTTTTTGAGTTGCCACTGAAATTTATATCCACACTGTGCAGCTTCTGCTACGGTCACAGAAGCTAGCTAAGAACATTTGGGGCATTGTCTTTGGATTGGAAAACGTTCCATACATAACACTTGTGTTAATTTCAAGGAATGGTGGCACACCCAAGAGTAAGTTTTAACCCACGTGTATCCTGTATGGAGCAAAAAATGTTGGAAAATGTTTTGCCTCTACACTGTCAAAGAAAGGAAGTCCAGCACCAAATAAAGCCTACACTCAGTGACAGACACTTTTATAAGCTCCAGTGCTGAAAATATATTGTTCTTTTTTCAGTCTGTGGCTGCTGCTAATGTTACTGACAGCTGTCTTGTCTTATAGACTAAACAAGACTGGCGCCAGTAGGGAATCTGAGGGGAATCTTGACGGTTTGAAAAAAAAAAAGGGAAAAAAATTCTGATTTGTCATTTGACCTTGCTTGTGGTCCCAATTATAAGAATATTAACATGTTTTGTTTATTCCACTTCAGCTCTACTTCTGCTTAAAATATGTTGAATAAATTTGAGATATTTTGTCTTTGCTCTTTGTTCCACCAGCTGTAGTATCTTGTTTTCAGCCTAGTAGTATTTCTGGTGGGCCCTGATTAAACAACTCCTCTACATGCCCCCCAGGCTCAACCAGCTTGTACCAAACAGCAGGTGCGTAGGTAAAACAGAGTATTATTCATAACCAATATGTGGACTAAAGCTTCCCACTATTCTTGTCTACCCATTTTGTGCTATTAGATGTCTACTAATGCTCCTTCAATCGATACACCTGACAGTGGCTAAAAATGTGTGTGTGATCCAATAAGGTCCAGTGGAAAGTAAGAATGTTGTCAGCACTCCAACAAAAACTTTTCTTTGCTGATGTGCACCACGACCTCCACCTGCACTATCAGTGTTAAATCAATGTTATGCTTGAGTTCATTTTCCCACAATGAACCCTGACCCTCCAACAGAAACATACCCCCCACATATCAATGATAATCCAAAGCTCTTCCTCTGTCTCACATTTTGTCCAACATTGCCTGATTTCACAACAAAAAAATGTCATCCTGTAAAAAGAAAGTCACTAAAATAAGTTACTAGATAAAAAATATGCAAAGCCTTTTTTCCAGCCACTGGAAGTAACACATCCTCACTTGTCTGACTGCTGCAAAGCCTCTGTTCCTCATTAACCTGCAACACATGTAATGTATGCAGCAACTGAGTACTGAGGATGATAACCTACTATGTCCTACTTTAACTCCTCACGTGCATTGGAGCATGCCATCATTTTTTACATATACATAAAACAGCATGCTTCCACTTTGATTATCTTTCTTTTTCTCATTTGACACTTATTTGGGCAATTCATTTCCACCGGTGTGATAAGAGCTGCTTGTGAAACGTTCACTGGACTGCAGCAGAGCATAGAGATAAATGGGTCACTTTCAGCAGCCAGGCAGCACGCAGCGTGGGTCAGGGGCCACATACGGATACGCAGAGAAAAGGTGACCGAAATACCCGCAGGGTGCCATGAAGGATCAAACTTAGTCAAATCAAGACGCTCTCACTTCTCTCTTTGTCCCACCATCATTAGTTACATACTTATCTCTCTATAGTAAGGAGCACATGCAGCACAGAAGCTATTATTTAAAACGTCCCATCTGAAAAACATTTTTTTTTAAAAGCTGTCTTGAAAATGAGCAACTCATACCTGCACAAATCTGTAGAAATGCCAATAGACAGTAAATCCCCGTCAGACAGGCAGGCATCATTCAAGAGCAGCTGGAAACGCTGTAAATCCAGTTACAATCCGCTTTGTTGTCTATTTCATCTAAATCACAACTTCTACTGCAGAGCCGATGATGGGGATCCGGGAGGAGGAGAGTTCCTGAACTCCACAATAATATAGATAATACTGTTCAGAAGTGCTCCCCGCAGAGTGAATTTCTATTTGAATCAAAGTTGAGATCAGTCGGAGGCATCGTTGCGGGTTACTCGAGAAGTAATCCACTCAACACCACTTGGATTTCCTCCACTCCTATCGAACTCCTCACTTCCAAATGCTGATAACTTCGCGGAATTCATCTGTGATCAGATACGCTATTAGTTCCACTTCAGGAGAAGCTTTCCGCGGCTGAATGGAGCGCAAGAATCCAAGGAGCAGAAGCGTCCAGTTGCAGCCACTTTAATGGTTTAAACGTGTAGTTTTACCCCGGTTTCGTGGGACTGGCGCTGGTTGGATGAGGCGCCGTGCGTCTCTGCGCTCAGTGCTGGTTTGGTTTTTCCTAACCAGTCAGAGGCTTTGCTGTTGTGCAGAGGAGATTCCTGCGAGTCAGGCACCATTTAACCGCATAAGGATACATTCACAGCACGAGGCTCCACTAGGATTTGCATCAAGCACGTCCCTTATGAAAAGGAACCAGACTACAGCAGCCTGATAAATGTCAGAAAAAAACGGAAAAGATGCTGCAAACTACGGAATTTGGATGTTATAGTTCAATAGCCAATAGAAGATGATCAAGTCCCATAATTCAAGCAGTCTTACTGAAGGCAGCAGTAGACTTTCCAACTAGCTGCACCAATCAAAGGCTTTGTTTTAAGTGTCCATCATGATCAAATATGTTAAGAGGAGCCTTTTATGCACGGCAGAATTCCCCAAACCAAATGTGTACTTAATATTTTAAAGTGTGTCTACTGTTGAAAGTGAGCATTTTTGACCTTGATGAATCATTTATTTTTATCCTCAAGACTATCTATCAAGACAGATGAACTTCCACTGTGTCCTATGAAAACCCAAAGGGAGCAGATCAGGCAGCACATACCGGTACACCACTGTATCCCTAATGAGCCAGTAAGATGTGTCTCCATTCACACCAGGCAGCAGCAGCATTTCTTCTTTCGATGACAAAAATCAATGAAGTTTTCACCCTGTGACCTCTCAACACACCACTGGGAAATTAAACGACACTTTAAGTGCATTAGAAACATAATGCCTAACATATTATGTCTTGGGATGAAACATGTTAAGTGATAACCACATAACATGAGAGAAACTCTACTGAAATAACATATGTCTTGAATTGAGAAAGATTATTTCAAGTGAATAGTAACAGTACACTGTATATCTGACCAAGTGAACATCAGAAATGTCTTGTGTTGTCTGAGAAGGTCAGCACTCCCTCTGCTGGCTGCAGGGCTGCAGCACACTCATGGGTTACTTCTTGTTCTGAATTACTGACTTTCAAGGTTAAAATTCCGTTTTCATCCCAATTTTCTGCACTGAGCTCTCCGAAATCCCACTGGATAAGCAGGCAATCTGCATGACACTTAAAAAATATGGCCAGCACATGAATCATTTAGACAATCAAAGGCACACACTTAAGAATTCCTTCACATGTCCAAGAAAAGAGACCAATTTTAATTGCTCTGTCTCACTAACACGCCACAGAAGCGCAGTGACGCTTCTTGTCTTTCAAGTCATATTTAGTTTGAGTAAATATTACTTATACTCCCTGACCTCTAGCCTCAAATCCTTTAATTGACCACTGTAGACCACTGGTGGCTCTGCTGAATGGAGCCTGCACTCTCCACTCTGCCATCAGGGTTGGTAAACAACCAATAAAACATACTACGACTGGGATATTACAGTCTCGCCACAAGCACATTTCTCCCATTACAAAACATGCACTCTATTTTTTTCCTCATTCAAGAGCACCTACTACTCTCCTTAATATGCCTTCTTGCATGCTATTTTTCTCCCGTACCGTATTTATTCCACAGAAACACAATGGCACTAAAATGCATGTGGAGTTTTGCATATTTCTTGCAATTTGGTCCATTATTCTGTTTTTATTCTTTGCTGCACATTGCTATTGTGTCTCCCTACCAGGCAATCAACAGGGGTCTCTGTTCTCTATTTCCTCCAAGTAAATATTATCCACACTATATGACTCTCTGGCAGCTCAGCTGGCTGAGACTGAATGACTGCAATATCACCATGGTACAGTAGAGAACAATATGGTCTTCATCATGTAATGACTGTATAAATAGTCTAATTTTATAACATTGACAGGTATACACTAGCTGTCATCACAGTCGGGCTGAAGCAGAGTTAACGAGGTAGCGGTTCATCAGTGTGGCTCTTGCTTTATGCGAGTGTTGCTTCAACATACCAACAGGTGCAGTGCACACAGCTAAATGTGAGTTCTATCGTGCTTTTCATGATTGGTCACAATCCAAAGCATCTTCGACATCAATATTTCCAGGAACAGATGGTGAAAAAATGGACACAAAGACGTGTGCGTCTTCATGGCAGCACAGTGCATAAAAATGGCAAGGATTTTAAGGAAACAGTGCCAAGTACTGAGACCTATTTTTATTTATTTATTTCACTCCAAAGTAGCTTTCCAGTTGGTTCTGAGCCAGGAGAGAAAATATCTCCAAAAAAGCACAAAGCCAAATCCAAAAAATATTTATGAAGGAATAAATAATTTGGAACCTGCACAGACCAACAGACTTGGCCTCAGCCAGTCCTGTATTAGTCACTGTTGACTGTTTTGTCCAGGAAAAATACAGAAAGGGTTTTGTTCATACCTGATTACATGAATGCAGATTTTAATTACACGAGCAAGTGAGCTGTATGAGCTGTGTGGATGTAGGTATGGAAATTTGTTTTAAGCAAAACATTGCTGCCATTTGCTGCAACTTTCCCCATATTATTCCCCCTTTCTTTTATTTCCCATGCCGATTCTCCACTCTCCCCATTTCCTATTATCCGTGACAGCTCTTTGGCTCTTTCATTTCCCTCCACTCGTTTATATCTTTGCATATTTGTCAGCAGCTCTCACGGCACATCACTACAGTCGCTCAGGGTCATACAAAGTGTTGAAGCGGAGTAACAGACAGTCTTCACGTCCGCCATCACACAGTAAGTAGAGCTGATGCAACAGCACTGCCTCTGCTATTCTATATCTCCCTGCAAATTGGCAAACTGGCAGCCACCCTGATGGTCTTATCAGTCGTTAAGACTTGGACATCCTTTCAACTTTTCACAATCTCACTGTCATCTTTTTTTCTCTTTTTTTATCCCGCTGGGCCACAAAGATGTTAGGTATGAAAAAACAGGCTTCTTATCTTGAGAGAGGAAGCAGACAAATGAAGAATCCTCCTCTCTGCCATTAGCTCCACATAAACTACATCAGATGGAAGCCAGTAAGAGCTCCAATTTAGATTCCACAAAAGAAAAAAAACATTTTTTGCTGCCCATTAAAGATAAAAGACCAAAAACATCATTACTTGAGTATCACATTCTCTTCTTCTTGTTAACTTAAATTTGCTCCAGGCGTCAGAATAACTGTGCAGAAAGTCTTATTTTGTCATCCTCCAGAAGCAGCGAGGGTATAGGGAGGGAATAACTCTAAACTGAACGTTTAGCTTTGTTCTATCTCAGTACATCCCAAAGTCAGAGACCTCACCATAAAATGTCAGAGCAAAGGGAGAGGGGATTGAACTGTGTTGGCTTTGGACACAGTGCTTGAGGTCTGCAGCTGCTGAACTGGCATTAAGTGGTATTAAGAGTCTTTGTCAGCAAAAGGAAACATAGTCCTCTTCCTGGGAATTGGGTTCAACATCGTATCTTTGAAAGGACAAATACAGAATCAGCACAACCTGGAGCACCACTTTACTGACTGCCGGCTTTGTCTGGGCTTATTTCAAGCATTTCTACAGACTGTTTTACAAGACAAGGACCAATGTAGATCGCTTAGAAGTAGAACAAAAATAATTGGATGAAACTGACCTGTTATTTTGATTAATGACAAAAATCATGTACTGAACATGTACTGTTATAAGTAACATGCAAGTATAATGCGTATACTTTGCACTTTACTGGCTGCAGTAACAAGATCATGGTGTATGAGACTGAAGGATGACAGTGATAAGTTGTGTAAAGAGCAAAGCAGTAAAATCAAAGCTTCAGCAACACATCAAATATCTCCATTGGTTTGTAAAGGAAAGTATGGTTATTATTTTTGGGGGTTTCTTTGGTCAGAATTGCACAAATCACATTTAGTACTTGGCCCGTACCTTTGTATACAAGGCTGTTGTCTTGCTCAGATGCTGGATCAGATGCAGGTGTTTGGGTGACGACCTCACGGTTCCCTCTGTGTTTATCTGCATCTGAGTAAGGGGACAACAACAGTGAGTAATATAATTAAAAAGAAAATGGACAAAATTGCAAAACATGAGTAACACAGAAGCCTTTTTTTTCCAGGAAACAAAGACACTGATTGTTAAAAGTTGTGGAACTTTTAATGGGGTCAGCCTGGTAAAACAGGCCTGCTTGTATGGTAACTTTACTTTATCATTGTTAGGTTCACATCTTACCTTTTCTATTAATTTCACTTGCCTTTAGACCCACAAATATCGACTATTTTCTTTTTATTAAATGTGTCTATAATCTCAAGATTGGTGGAATAGAGTAATCAATTTAAACAAAGAAGCTTCTATTTCTAAAAGCATGTATTTGATGTAATCACCATAACATTACAAGTCACAAGTTCCCTGAATACATTCTATTCTTCTCCTGTGTATAATCACCCTTTGTGTCAACAAAGTGCTTTTATGGACTTTTTTGACATCATAAAACAAAGTTTAAAATAATAATTATTCATTATATTGTACTTAATTTGTCGTATCAATTATTTTTTTATCTTAAGCTTGATGTATGCACACATAGACATTAGATGTAGAGAGATAGGATAATAGGTCACTGCACCACAGTGTCCCAAGCAGTTCAAGTTCAGTCCCTTTGTTTAGGGGCACCTTGGCACCATGGAGATGAACTGGATCCTCTCCAGCTACCAGTTCTCACTCTAAACTTAGTCTGTCTGGGACTTAAAGTTTCCAAGCCAAGTCCCTACAGACTGAGCTACTGCTGCCCCAAAGTTCATTCATGATTGTTTTAAAAATACATGAGGGTGAAGTGATATTTCCCTTGCAAACTAGATGAATAAATTTAGCTCTAGTAGCACGTTTTGAGAGCGCTAACACTGTGAGGTGTGATCGAATTTAATTATGCAGTCACAGAGAGGTGAAGTGTACGAACACATTAACGTCTCTGTTGCAAGAGGAATATGATCTCTTCTGTGTAAGCAGAAACAAAGTCTAACACAATATACCTCCGAGGCCCCAGACAGCTCATGGAAATTTGGCTGAGCAACCAATACACTTGCACAGTTTAGAGAACTCAAATTGTCACATCATTGATAAACACAATGTGAAAGGTGTGAATTATTCATGATATTCTGAAGTCAAATGCGTACATGCACCAAACAAAACATTTCCGTTGATTTACCAGTGTTTTATACACTGCCTGGGTCCTTGGCTGTGGCTTATAGTCATGGATATTATCCTACAATGTACCACTAGAGGGTGGCACCACTCCATCACAGCCTTTGATTTAAAGCCAAGAGGCAGCAACAACAAATACTGGAATACTGAAATCGATCAATGTGATATAAAATAGATGAAGGTAGAGTGGACTGACACGGCACTTGAATAAAAGACATGAATAAATCCAAATTATGGACAGATCTTAAAAATTAAACACATATCCTGTGTTCAAATGTCTTTTTTAGCCACAAGAGGGCAGTTTTGGTGCTCCAGCAAGTTCTGCTATTAAAATTGCACTGGTTGATGTATTTAACATTTCTCTCTCATCCACACAGACCCCAAACTAGCACCTTGCATAGAAAGTCTCTAGCCAATATCTATTGATCAGGTGTTCAGAATAATACCAATAAGGGAGAGCGTATTCTTTTAAAGATTATCCTTTTTCACTTAAAGGGGAAAACTGTACATATTGTTCGAAATATAGCCTTTTTAATCATCTTTTCTTGGTTAAGATAAGAGATTCCTTTATTAGTCCCACAATGGGGAATTTTCCAATGTATGGGTGCAGCAAAAATGTATAGCAAAAATAGAAAGAAGCATCAATAAAATAACAATAAATAGAAACAAGCAAATATACCTGATTAAATAATAAAATATATTGATAAAAGCAAAAGAATGAGTCCTCCTGACAGTGCTATATCGTGTGTGTGGCCAGTGAAGAGACTCTCACCTGATGAAATGTCCATGGCTTGGCCCTGCTGCAGCTGGCTGACACAGAGCAGGCTGATGAGGAGGAATGAGGTGGGTGACTGAACAGCCAGCATTGTCCCCGATGGCCCAGTCTGCCTTTAAGAAGCCATTAATAAACCTGGAAGCAAGAGACAAGGGGAACTTTACTTACAGGGACACCACAAATGTTCGCTGAACTTGAGACATGAGGAATAAAAAATGAACAAAATACTGAGCTGCAACAATAACAAAGCAACATTCTTTTATCATCATTTTGGCTTAATTATTATATTAATTTGATTTGATTTTTTAAGTCAAGACCCATTATTCCTCTCAAAGCTTTATTCATTCATTTTTGTGTGGTCAAACATGGTTACATTTTGCACTAAATCTGTGTAACAAACAGTATCAACCCAAAAACTGTTAACTTACAAGTTACAAGACATGATTGAACATGGGAATGACTTTATGATATTAGCGTTGTAAGCCCTTATATATAAGATTTAGAGTTGCCTAACTGAAATATATAATAATATAATGTGGGTCTGTAATGGATGAAGTCATTTTTGTAAAGGGTTTTCTGTTTTGCAGGACATCTATCTGTCTATCTTTGTGTCATTCTACATTAAATATTGCAATAAGAAATGCAAATAAATGTAACTTTTACTTCGCCATTATCAGCCGAATGACGTCCTATTTTTATACAATTCTTCTCACAATATGAAATCATCCATCAGTCTACCCTGCTGGCGAGCACTATATACAACCAAGTTCCTGTGTGAAATTCCACTATAAAGAGGAGAGGAAGACAGATGGACTTTCCTCTGAAACCCACCCAACATGCAGCCAAAGTCTGAGTCTGTCTGCTTCAGTCTGATCCATCCTCACATACCGAGGGAATGCAGATCACTACGGCTTCACTGCTGCTTTTCCCATCATATTCCAACACACGCCTGAGCTTCTACAGTACATCTTAAACATGCACTCTGTGTGCCTTTTGCAAAACTGTGTATATGTGCGCTTTGTGTTCAAGCGCCGCATCAAAATTTTATTTGCTCATGCATAATCCAAGACAAACACCGTACAAACATGCTCGCATTTACCTGCTGCACATCCCAACCTAACCCTCCAAATAAATACACACTCTCACACACACACACACACATGAAACACACCCTTGCTCTCAAGTGGGAATGGTGATGAGACAGGGTGACAGCGCCAGGCGGGAGAAATGGGAAGTCAGTTGTACTGATCAGCCATCTGTGGTACAAACAGCTTTGCAACTCATCGTCGTCGTCTGATGGACAGCCAGATTCCTGGGATGTCTTGGCACCTTGTGACCACCGACTCCCTGCACCACTTTAATTGTTCTGAGAAATGCACACCAACAGCCAACTCTGCAAATATGCCAAAAACAAATGGGATTGAGATTTATCTTCTAACTACTGAGATGTTGAGTTTCTAAAAAATTAAAGCAACTACTTTTTCTGTATGACATGGAATAAAGAGTTACTGTAGAGGTTTAATGTTTCGTTTTTGATTTTTTTATAAACTACACTGACATTTTTTTCTACAGTTGGTGAATGATGAGATTTGCTATTTCATTTTGATCTCCTCAATTTGGCTAACTTCATTTTACAACCTTATGAAAGAAGGCTTTCTTTTCTTAATGGTCGCTTTTTATCATCTACCATCTTTTTATTGTCTCATTTTACTGTCTATTTGTCTTTGTTTTAACGTGTTGCATGTTTTATTGTTAAGCACTTGAAGCTTCATCTTTTGTATAAAAAGCACTCAACTTCACAAAGCATGTGAATTAATCTTCTTTTTCTATTCTTAGCTCTTCTCTTCATCTTGGATGGATTTATATTAAATTCTGGAATCGTGTAAGACAATGCAGGTTTGGCATAATTTTATGTGTGACACAGCAATAAAAGCTTGATTAGTAAATAGACTAATGTTCAACAGTGTTTGGCCAATATAGTAAAGATGCTGAGCTTTCAGAAGCAGTGAAAAACAGAAACAATAATATGACTTTGTAATATAATATTCAATATGAATAACATTCATATTGAAATCTGCGGGAAATCATCTACACAAACATCTACACAAGGGTATATCACTGACATAATGAGCGAGGAAGATTGCATTTTGTAGAGTGCTGAATAATAAATGTGGGTGGAAATAATAACATTGTATTGTTTTTGTTTTATCTAACAGATCTTATGGGGAATACAAAAAGGAGAATGGTAGAAAGTGGGTGTAGAAGAGAAAAAAACACACATCAGAAATCCAAGAAGTAATTTAAAAATATGCCAGTGGGAGCAAAGAAAAATATGAGTCAAACGGGAAAAAGAAATACACATACAAGCATAATAAACATGCAAGAGTATGTGTAATATGCTGATAACTGCGGTGAAAAAATGGTACTTTCGCGCAAGGACGTGTAAACTTGATATGAAAGGACTAGGAAAGGGATGAAAACAAGAAAAAAACAAGGCGGGGTGCAATACGTAAAGATAAGAGACAACACATGGTATAGTAAACTTCAATGCATCATTGTATACAGAAAACAGTAGATTTTCAATTAACTTCCTATTGATCTCACTATTAGTAGTATAATGCAACTACCATGCATGCACCCTGTGTATATCATGCATCATACACAGCAGATGTTGTCTTCACAACTGGACAAACATGCACACCTTCATGATCCGACGGCCAACATACACAAAGTTGCCTGCACTGAAAGAAACGACAATCAAATATCTGTTAGAGTCATCTGCTCTGAGCTAATGGGGAGAGTCTGCAGATCAAAGCAGACAGGACTGCTGATTTCCCCTTCCTGCTTCTGTCTACTGGGGAATAATCACAGCTTACCATCTAACATATTGTCAATAAGAGAGAACAGGAGCTCCCCCTATACCACAGCAGACAGATCACATACTGTAGAGAGCACTGGAGCATGAACAGAATCAGCTTTCAGCATCCCCCTCCCCGTCTTTTCTCCCTCCTAAATGCAATCCCCCTGCACTCATAGAGAAAGATACGTGCAATGCAATATGTTACCAGGTATGTCATGTCAAAAGGTGCAAGGGAGAGACTTAAATTCAAGAGACATATTTATTTTGGAGGCAATTGTAAGGAAAAGCAGATATATTTCACTGCACCTGTAGCACTGGCAGGGATATATTACTAGCGTTCATACCGTAAATTTAATATTGAACTTGCTATTTTTACATAAATCCAAGCAAATATCAGTCTGTACACATCTCTTTGCACATTGTAGACTCAGATGTGATTGTTAATCAGCAGCTCTGTAGTACAACATCTCCAGGGTGCTGAGTGAAAGCAGGGGGCAAAACCAGGAAGTATGATTCACTGACTTTTTTCCACACAATAAGTGGAGTAAATCAAGACCACAGAGGGAGGCATTAGGAAGGAGAGGCATGTGCTTTTGAGATGGATTCAGATGTTTGATGTACACACAATACACAAACCACCTGCATATATTACTGTCAATCAAAAGAAAAAGTCATACATCACACACCTAAACATTGTACAAGGCGCACCGTCTCCTCGTGAAAGACTGGAGAGTTCTTATCAACACCTGGCAGTTATCGCTGACATATGGCTGTGTCTTTTGGGGAAATGGATGGGGAGACAAATACAGGCTTTCATCACTGCCACTATAATGCATTATGGGAGCTATCAGAGCAAGACAAAGGATATTAAAAGTATGAGAGGCAGTGTCTGGGGCCCTGTCAGGGCTCACGGTAACAAGTCGGCTGAGTTGGCATTGTGGAGGAGAAAAACTAGCCCGGGGTGTTACAGATGATCCGATGGGCTAGCCGCGGGGGACAGTGACCTTTGGCCCCAGAGAATGAATGCCCCTGATACGTCAGCATCAAGACCTTAGATAGCTAAACACACTGTAAGCTACATTTGCAAATAATGAAGAAAACATACTTTGTTTTCTGTAGTAGAAATAATCAATAAAGAAAGCAGAGGAAAACAGATTGATGACCACCCAAATGACTGCAATTTGGCAAGTAAATGCCAATGTTTTCATTCACAGTAGAGTACAGTACAGTCATCAAACCTCCTCCCTGTTGGTTAAAAACATCCTACCATCCCTTTATTTGGCAGCGTATGGTCTGTTTTTTTTAGTTGATAGTACAGCCAAAAACTAAATCCACCAGATTAAGTGATCCTTTAAGATATGAGTTTGGATTTGCTTGAATGTAATTTTAGCAATAGTTACTTGTACACAGCCATAGCTTAATCCCTCTGGGGGTTTCAAAACCACTGAAGGATTTTCTATACCAGAAGCCAGAGTAAAAAATTCAATAAAAAACAGAGAACACACAGAGGGAAAAACACTGAGAAACCTTTCAGTGGCAGAAATGCAAATTCTGAAGATAACTGACTATTTTTAAAAATGAGCTTGTAATCTATCTTAGTATATGTACTTAGTATATATATGTTATATATATGTTAATTTGATTACATTCTGGTCAAAAATACAGTTGAGGTTTTATTCTTTAAGATGTTATCGTGGAATTAGGTTATAATTTTGAGATATGCTTTAAACTTCAATACAAAGTATATCAAAACCAATTCTATGATTATTCTCAGAAATAGACTAGACTTTTAACTTCTCTTTAGTCACAGTAAATATATGGCTGAAAAAATGTTAAAGAATTAGAGGTATGCTCTGTAATTACTGCTTGTTTGACGACATGCAATGACCAGAATACAAATAACATTCACTACAAATTGGTGTCAGCCACAAATAACTTTCAGCACCAGAGCACGTGGACAGCATCTGCTCCTGTATGAATCAATGGGCAGGAGGGAAAGGATTCAATTCCCTCTGAAGCCACCTAAGCCAATAACATGTGCACTCACAATAGTGAAATTACTAAACATGCTCACTAAGCCTCGCGAAAATGAATGAGTACAACTTTACAACTTACCCCTCCAGGTTATTCCTCCAACATTATTGTTCCATTTTCTGTGGTGAAGCCAAATCTCTGCCACTGTGTGTTTCTGATGCATCCAAGTAGCCAACAATGAAAGCAGAGGCAGGCAGAAAAAAGAAGATACAATGCAGACCTGTAAAACAAAAGGAGAAAATTCAAAAGAAGAAGCCTATGCCGAAGGAAAAGCCTAAATAATCCATCTGTGATCCAGGAGGCACTATCAGATGGGGTGCATACAAATCACAAAGCTACCTCTGCAGCAACCTAGGTCCAATATCCTCAGGGTCCTAAGGCTGCACTCAGACAATTTACTCTTACAGATTAAGGCAGACATCTCACACACTCAAGGACATTAGACATTGGTGAATTCTAACAGTAAAATTAGCATTTTGATTTTATTTTCTCAGACTAGTGAAAAACAAGAAAAATATTTTTTTTCTCCATTTTCCAATTTGCAGACCTTCTACAGACAATGATGACATCATGGAGTACACAATCAATATGTGGTCAGTTAGACACTATTTTAATGCTTTAAAGGATTTTAGCAACCAAGTAAATTCTGAATGTAACTGAATATTTGTATCTGTGCATCTTAAACATTTCTACATACATTTCTCCCAATATTATCTATTTTAACACATTGTATTGCAAATAAGTTGTTATTATTATTGTGTGCATATATTGAGTGTATGTTTTCCATGTTTTTTCCAAATGAAGCATCACAGCTCAAGCTACCTGCAGCAATGGGTAGAGAATCAAAGTGTGTGTTGTTGCAATACAGGGACACATCCCTGCATCGAGGTTCACTATCTGCAGAAAAGCATCCCACAGGGTCTACGCTCACCTGCAGCAAAACCAGCCAGCCTCTGTCTCTTTCACAGAGTGAAATTCAAATGGTTTTTCACCCATTTATTTTTGCTACATGCTTATTTCTATTCAGGTATAAACAGTGGGGATGCTGAAACCTTTGCATGCACAGGCCACGAGGCAGCAAAAACAACCAATTCATCATGGAGATAAGACAGACAAGCACATTTGCACCAAAATAAATTTTTGATTTTTCATTCCACCTGACCTGCGTGTTTGTGGAACTCTGCCCTTTTTATGCTCGCCCACTTTGAACCTTTCTGTGGATTTTTCACGAGCAGATCGCCAATGAATAGTTGTTTACAATAATTGATTTTTGTTTTATTGTATTGGAAACAATGTCCACGGTGACTGATGAATGCATCTTCTTCTGTGTAATGATGTGTGCAACAAAAGGAGAATTGATCCGCAACATTGCTTAGCAGCTATTTATTCAATTAAATCTACCGTACAGCAGTGTGAAGGGCTCAGGCAGATACACAGGAGCTTTGGGGTTAATTTTGTGCTACATTCATGTCAGGGCAATAACATAACTTTAGTTTCATGAAAATCATTAAAAAGCCTGTCTAATTCCTATTGTATGGAAAATGTTTATTCCTATCTCACAGTGAAACTCTTAGTATCCATGAATCCTTTCAGCTGTTTGGCTTCGAGATATTTCTACTTGAATTTCTTCTTTAAAAAAAAAATATATGGGGAAATGTATAGAGTCTGATGCTGCAATAGAGGGGCATCAGGGCATGTGACCCAAAACAATTTTCTTTTCAACTGCAATCTTATCAACAGCGCTCTTATCCGGACCGTTCATCTAACTCAGCGGTGCGGTTTTGAATTAACCTCAAGTCAGTATCATGGTCATCTATCACGCTGACAGGAGCAGACTTGTGAGTGTGACATTGGAAAGATAATCACCTCGAGAGGAAATGTGCTCTTCTCCGGCAAAAATGTTGCTCAGCTGGTCAGAATGACCAAGTCACTTACAGTTTGAACCATAGGTGGAATACACAAAGACAGTATGTGACAGCTAGTCATAAAGGAACATATGTTGTGCGTTTGGTGGATGCAGGATACTGCTTATGTATGCTGTTTTGTTACATTTGAACGGTACATTTTCAACCTTGTCTTCCTTATTTAATTGTACTGTAATAACTTTTTACAGTGAGTGACAGCTGTGCATTAAAATCAAACTCCCAGCAAACATTTAGGTAGCAACATTATTCAGTGAATGCATATTTCCATTTGCACAACCGACCATATACGTAATCTGTAAAAGCATCTTATTACAAAAAAATAGGTGGTTAGGTGTTACAATTCTTCAAGTGGATTTTAAGGTCACAATTGGATTCAATTTGCAATTAAATTATTTTTCAGCACTGAAGACTATATCATTGTTAGACTATTGAGTCTTGATGTGTAAAAAATCAACAGATTATTGGTTTTAAGACCTGACAACTGTCATTTACTTTCTCACATTCCTTTAAAAAAAAGATAGATTACATTGTATCAAGTGTGATAAAACTGCCAACATTTTCTGGAATGTACCAAACTAAGGTCCCTTGGTCAAATGTTCAATTTCATCGATCCTGCTTATGACTTCAACAGTTGAAATTAAAAGCTAATTTTGGATAATTGTCAGACAGTGACCTCTAGTCAAAGGAGGAAGTCAGGTGACGTAGTGGATGGATGAGTAAAACAAACACAGGGATTTATACACCCATTTATCAATTGATTCCAGTGTTCCAAGCACATTAATGTGTGTTAGGGCTGGGTAGTTTGCCCTCCAATCAATATTATGATTAACTGAACATTTTACCTTGACTACAATTAATAAACAATTACTTTGTTTTTGTTTTCTGCTCTCATGGTTCACTGACATGGTCTCCACTGTAAAAATGCTCAACTATTAAAGCTGGGGTATTTTTCCTGAATGAATGAACTATTTTGTAGTGAAACTGAAGTCTTGCTTGAAATGAAAATGTTACATTAAGTTTGAAAATAGAAATAATCTTCTCTAGTACAGTAGAAAATAATTAACTTGTATTTGTTGCAAACAATCTTTCCACAGTGTTTACATTTGACTTCTTTTTGTTCGGTGTGGCTCTGTGTTTGAGTTTCCTCCATGTTGCTTCATGTCGTGGATTTGAAAATGGTTATCATGGGCAAGATTACATTTGTTAGAGGTCCTGAATGTCAGTTCCAATTACATTTTCAAATAATTACCCAGCTCTAATATGTGTTGAGATGTTTTTGTGTTGATTAATCCACAGATAGAACCTTAAAATCTATTTAAATTCTCACAAGCTCCTTACTGCAGAACAGTCACACAGTAACATGTGATGACAAGCCTGTACTAACCTCTGTGAAGCTGCTGGCAACAAGCATTTTCCTCATGTGTCTTCTCTCTGTTAGAAAGGAAAAGGAAAGACATTTGGGTTGAAACCTATTGACCTTTAATTTCTATTAACAGATATATGCATGTGAGAGAGGATGGGGTCCCAGATTGGATGACCCTTGATCCGAGTCTCTCTTTCCTCTGTAACATTATCGGTCTTGGTGTTAATATCTGTTTCTTTAGCTGTATGATGAACCTGTCACATAGACTGATGGTCAGCCCAGAGGTTGGCTGAGGTCCAAGTATAATCTATTCACCTTGTACCCTGACCAATTAATCATGAAACTTTTGACTATGCTGTAGACTGACGAGGAAACAAATGCCTTTAATAGAAGTGCTCTCTCTCACACACACATGCTGAGTTTAATTGTGATTTGCTCATATCAAAAAGTGGTTATATTACCATACATTTATATGATAATATTTGAGTCCCTTTCCTTTTCTCCTCTTTGGCTGGGCTGACTGACACTTCAGCATCTCCAGTCAGGGAGCCAAACAAAGCTATTTTTGTGGATGGACTATTATACAAGAGCTGCATGGGGAATCTGTGAGAATGCAATCCAGGTGTCATTGCCCCTTGGTAATCTCGCTCGTCTTCAGGAATTCATTTTCTCAGCAGCTTCACTTGAAAATGACATTCTGACACCATTTACATGGAAATCACTTTGCCTCTTCATCTGTAATAGTGGCCTGTGTGCAGACAGGGCCTCTCAGAGGGCTAGACTATTAATGGACATAAACAGTAAAGAGAACAAAGGAAGAAAGAAAGAAAAGAAAGACAGGAAGGAAGGAAGAAGTAAAGAAAGAAAATAAAGATGGTAGCGATTAAAACATGGAGATTTCAGGGTTAAAGTCAAGGTCAGAGCTTTGGGTATTAAGGGGAGAAGAAAGGATGGAGACACAGAGGGAAAGTATAATGTGGGAAATTCCTATTTCCTCCTATCATCTCCCTCCTTCTCTTACTCACTCTCTCCCTCTCTCATACACAAGAGAGATGCAAAGATTTTCCCTGAAAGAAGAAGAGAAATCCACCATCAAAGCTCACAGCTGAGGAGGTCTTGAGAGGAATGCATATGGGTCAGAGGATTTTGTAAGGCAGCAGTGAGAAATATTTAAATACAAGAATGTGTCATCAATCATCAATCATTTCTCTATGGTGGAAATCAGGCAAGCAAACCAAAGGCTTCAAAAAGTCTGTGAACTTTCACAAATACTTAATGCAGTTTATGTTATCTCAGTATTCTCATCTCTCCAATCCCAAAAGGCATGTCTGTAATGCATTAAACACCCATACTGTATTCATCTCCATTCAATGTGGGAAAAAAAACGTGCACTACTTACACACTGTCCCTTGTGACCTCGGGCAAAAATGCATGCTTATACACACACATTAGCAGTACATACATAAACATCCACAACCATAGGTGGGATTGCATTGTCAAGTCATGAATCAATGTATGCTGCATGATACTGAATGTCAGGGCGGTTTCTATAGAAAGAATATGCATCACTTGAGGATCCCTCGAAGAATTTTACTTGTGAAAAATAGATGTGTGCTGTGACTGCCATTGTGCCTGCAGTTAAAATTCGAGTTCTAAACTATTTATGTCGGATTTCTGTGAAATGGATGTAAAGGAAGAGAAATTAGGTTATTGGATTGACACTGCCTCCACCTGGCATCACTGTGCAGTAATCAACCCAAGTATCATTTTCTTAAAGAATGTTCCTTTAGGAAAAGTTCAACTTCAGAAAATGTGCTTTCTGAGTGCACAATCCACATAAAAAGACTATTATCATTCCAATTTCTTTTAAATCACTATTTTGGCCACTATATTGGTAATCTGTTCATTTTATCCTCCATCAGTTTTAAAATCTAATACTAGTGCTCAAGCTGAAAGACTACTTGGTTTTGGAAATAATTTGGGGGAACTATCAGTATATCAAGTTATCCCACCAGGGGTCATTAGGATATAAGAAAATAAAAATATCTTCATGCCACATACAGTAAATTAATATAGATTAAGAGCAAGGCTGACATGCAGACACACCTCAACAACAGCTGGGGTATGGGGGAAATTGCTTTTCTGACATTGGCAGAATGTAGGAAAGGCTTTTTTCCACAGCAGGATTCAAATTTTGCATTACAGAAAAAAACAGGTGTTACTTATAGCATAAACAATTACTTATTTCCATTCCAGTGCCCCAGTAAACCATGTCAGTGTAACAGTGAGCCAGCATACACAACACCAGGAGGAGCCTGAAAACAATGTCCTGGTGTAAGTTCAAGTCTGAGGTAATTTAGGACTATTCCAAGTCATGTTTGGTATTAATAATCATCATTATTATGTTAACTAGTAAACTTGGCTGACGTTTGAATATTTTTATTCTACACCTGTTCTAACATAACTGAGACTCTGCAATGCATTTAAACTAATATCTTTAAAAAATCACGGCAATAATGTTTTGCTAAAGCACGTGTTTATACTTCTCTATAAAGCATCAACGTTGGGTTAACTTTATCGTATTTCTTGCACTAGGTCTTTCATACGTTTATCGTTAGCTTAGTTTAGAGTTAGCTTAAATGCCATTATCCAAATGTTTTAAAAGGTGCATGCTATTTGTAATATTGCTTCTCAAAATATACATCTTTGCAGGGCAGAACCATAAATGTCCCAACCTCAACGTCTATATTGCAACAAAACATGTTTAAATCTTATTTTTACAGTCTATGGTTTAAATATTGTTTGCTTACTTTTCCTGTCGTCAGAGAGGTTAAAACCTCTTTGCCATTGTTCTTCCATATTTGGGTGAAAAATGTCCTAATTTGTTGAGTTTTTTAAAGTTCACGAGTTACCATTTTATTGCAAAAGTGCACAGCTGGGATTCCTCTCTGACAAATTGAGGATGATATCATCAAGTGAGTCATTAAAAGGGTCACATTCAAGACTACTTACATTTGTTTGTGGTCTGTAATGTGATCTGCATGATACATGTAATTCCGATTGCGCCGAGCGCCATTGAAGGCAGCATAGAAGTCATGCGTGCCATACGTATTTGCGAAGTTGATAGGTGGAAATACATGACGTCATTACGTACAGCGGGACGTCAAGGAGAAGATAAACAAAAAGGAAGGAAGCCTTCGGCCATACAATCGCGGCAAAATCGGTTTAAAATTTTAGCTTGTAAGCTACAGTTAGCAGCTACATGTGCCCTTTTATCGCTTAAATAATTGCCATTTGGTGTTCAAAATCATGGACGAGGGAATAATATTTCGTATGAGTGCATTTTCCGAGCAAGGGGGGAGGAAATACATGGAGGATGTTGTCGAGATAAGAATCGAGTACGAGCCGTCGCCAGTCGAAGATTATCCAAAGTCGCAGGGACATGGAGGGCAGGGGAAAGCGGAGAGTGAACCACCAAAACAGACTGAAAATGAGACACATGATCACAGCGTTGCTGCCGAGTCTGGCCCGGCTTCTGCAATGTGGGTAGAGAGTCTATCAAATGAGGACAGTGGCAACAACAGTGCACCGGCATCAGCGGAAAAAGTCGCAGAGCATGCAGTCGACACTCGAAAGTCTGTGGCGTTTTTTGCTGTATTTGATGGTCACGGGGGTCGAGAAGCGGCACATTTCGCAAGAGAGAATCTGTGGGATTTATTGAAAAGGCAGCGGGGGTTCTGGTCGAAGGATCACAGTGAAGTGTGTGCTGCCCTAAAGAAAGGCTTCATCGCCTGTCACCATGCGATGTGGAAAGAGCTACGTAAGTCATCAGTATTTTCCCTTTTTTTTGCTGCTGCTGCCTTTTGCTGTTAAATGTTGCGATCACGGTCTCAACAGCGTTGGATACAGTGGGTGTCACATGAGGCGGCATCCTACTCAGCTGGTGTGATGATGCCCAACCCTCAGCCGGCTAGTCCATCCCATCTCAAATTAACACAGTGAGCCGTCATCTGACCACAACACAGCTTTCAGAGCTGGCAGAGCTAGTAACAATAGGCCCATAGCTCTGATGAATGTTTTCATGGATGGATTAAGGGTTACAGGGGGAAAACCTCAAAACCCTCAAATAGCCTAAAATACCTTAATTTGACTGTGTAGTCTGGGTATGTGTATTTTAAAATCATTTTTGTGTCAAATTGTGGTAACATCATGATCCAATCTATGTTTTTGTTATTGTGGTGGTGACCTTGCACTTGTGTTCACCCTGGTTTCCCCTCAGGCTATGCAGTAATATATTATTCAGTGTTATTATTGCTGCATGTTTTTAAAGCATGTGTATTTATTCATCCCTCTCTTGATATGGCAGGAACACAGTGTATTTACCTCTGATATAAAATACTCTGGTAATAAATCCACATTTCAGCAAAAAGGCTGTGTAAGAAAGTGTGTAAAGTGTCACTGAATCAGGAGTTGAATCTTTAAAGGAGGCTTGAAGAAGCAGTACTTATTATAAAAGGTCTTCTTGAGCAACAACAATAAAACAAGCTCAGATCACATCAGTTCACCTTGAATAAAAGAGAGAAATAGAGCAAGCCATGATATATTGAGCCTATGATATATGATAAAGTGAATAGTGACTTGGTTTATAGAATGTAATATTGGTTAAGTCTGAGCTGAAACTGGGTTTAAATACTAGCATGAACAGCATGATGTTACCCTGCAGGGATACATTTCTATGGTAACCTATTTAATCCTGCTTTATGAAACAGAATTTCTAAAAAAGTAAGACAGATTTACTTCAGTAAGCCTGGATTATGTGGACATCACGCTTGATAAAACAGCTCTCTGCTTTGTCACAAAGCAATACTGATGATAAGAATCCATCATAAGTAGTGCTATGTGATAGTGATCGAGTTGGGAGTATGTTTTTTTTCACTCACATTTTTTACATTTGGATTGTTTTCCTTCTGTATACTTGTGTGAACTCCTGTCAGTGCAGTAGGGAGTTTCAGTCTAGATCAGTAAAGTACAAATATTGCGGAAACAACCAAACATTTCCCCATGTTTGCTCTGAGGGCCAGAGCCTGTAAAGCTGCAGAAAAATCAAGTTAAGCAGGTTTTAAAGTGCATATGTGCTTCAGATTTGCTTGCAAGCTGAACTACAGTTTGCATGTGTGTGTTAACATATTTTCCCTAAGTGGAAGATGAGGTAATGCCTCCTGGGTAGACAATATTAACACCTTCATGCCAGATAGAAAGGCTTCCCAACCATCTTATGCCTTATATTTATAATCCGCTTATGCTTTATCTCTTCTACTTTCCACTTGGCTTCAGTGTGAACTCTTCACTAGTTGTTGCCACTGATGCTTTAAGACTTTTGTCTTAAATCTAGGAAACCATATAGCTTGTAAAACCCCTGCTCACGTAGCATTTGGTAGCCTGAATGTTGCAGTTTCAGTATCCTAAGGTGATGAATCATACCTAGTTATCATAACAGAACAGACTATTTTAAATTCATTTGGCCCTTTTCCTTTCTGATCCTACCAACAGTGTTTACCTTACAAACTGTGACCATATTTGTTCAGTAACATTAATCCTTTTTCTTTTCCTTTATCTTTTCCCCTTGCAGCGGAATGGCCAAAGACTATTACCGGCCTGCCCAGTACATCAGGCACCACAGCCAGCGTGATTGTGATCCGCGGAGTTCACATGTACGTTGCCCATGTAGGGGATTCAGCAGTAGTGGTTGGAGTACAAGAAAATGCCTCTGATATCACGCTCCAGGCACTTGAAATAACACAAGACCATAAACCTGAACTTCCCAAAGAGAAAGAAAGGATTGAACGACTGGGTGGAAGGTGAGTAGATTAACAGGTCCTCCATAGAAGCCATTTTTCAACATTGGGATATATATTATGAGGTCAGCGCTGTGTCAGGCAGCCAAATAACATCACATGGAGGGCAGATATTTTCTTTCTCAACATTGCTGTATTTCCTTTCAGTCTTAAAATCTTGCCTTTATATTGAAGTGTGTTGTATTGTTCTTGTACCTGTAGCGTAATGAAGAAATCTGGTGTGAACCGTGTTGTGTGGAAGAGGCCCAGGCTGACCCATAACGGCCCCGTGAGGAGGAGTACAGTCATTGACCAGATCCCCTTCCTGGCTGTGGCCCGGTCCCTCGGTAAAGACGGCACCATCATTGTCATAATTAGTGTCCATAAATTAAGAATATTAATTCATAATGTATCATGTTTGTTCAGTTAATGCCCCAAAACTTAAAATATTTCCGTCCCTGTTTAAAGGTGATCTGTGGAGCTACGACTTCTACAGTGGGGAGTTTGTGGTTTCTCCAGAGCCGGACACCACCGTGATGACCCTTGACCCCAGTCGGCACCGCTACATCGTCCTCGGCAGTGATGGATTATGGAATATGATGCCACCCAAGAATGCTGTCAATATGTGTAGTAGCCATGATAAAATGGTGGTAAGTAACTCTAAAAAGAATGCATCTTACTGGCTGTTTTGAGAAATGTTTCACAATGAATGGATGGAGGGATGGATTTTTTGTATTGTTTGAATTTATTATTTCTTATGTTTAGCCCTAATGTAGCCTTTTTCTATTCATCTGATTAAGAATCGAATAATCACCAGAATTATCACTATGAAAATAGTTGTTAGTTGCACTTTTTGAAGCTTGGAAGCTTTAAAATTTACAAGATTTTACGAAGTCGTTCATTTTCTTTCTCCATCTGCTGCTTCTTATAGGGACCAAAGGGGATGTCTTGCGCTCGCCGGCTGGGATGCACAGCTCTACTGTTTTGGAAGGAGCGCATGCTCCGTGCAGACAACACAACAGTTATTGTCCTGGCGCTACAGGAGCGCGGAGGCCCGCCTATCCCTATGCATCGAGATGAGATTGTGGTCGACATGTCTACAGGAATAGATCATGTTCCATTCCCGGGAACTACTTATAACACATGTCAGGTCCCAAAGGTCAGTGCTATAGCTTTGTTGCATCTTTCTTTTGTAAGGTTTCACGAGGATGACCCATATGAATCACACAGCAATATGACTGATATTTTCCAAATGCAGAGACGGTCGCTGCCTCGGCGCCCCTCTGGCCGTGGAAAAATATACTGAATATTTTTGTGTGTTTGTTTGTTGTTTGCTATTCACTGTATTGTCCTTTTCTATATTCCAGTCCATTTTTTATTGTCTTTTTGTTTAATAATTCCACCAGTTGAAATATGAACATTTGAAGTCACCGATGGCTGTCGACCTCAGGTCACATCAGCAGTTTCTCTCAGTGGACCTCTGGTTTCAACAAATCACTCTTTGTTTTCGGGGCCAACAGGAGGAGCATGAGGATGACATGTTTTTTGAAGAAGATGAGATATTTGGAGAAGAACATGAGGGATGGCCGTGCCTGGAGTGGTAGTGAGGTGACTGCTCAGTTATAAAACAAAATGTATCAAAGTGTCAGCAATATGACCAACTAACTATTTATAGGATCTGTTAGTTGAACAGCCAGGATTGTCTTGTTGATGCAGCTATTTGGATATAAAAAGTGACAAACTTCCCCTGATGATTGTTGGTCCTGGAGCATTGGTAGCTACAGCTGCATTGATATTGTACTTCTATGAGTTAGCTGTAGATCTCTTACTTCTTTAAATGTGTTGCCTAGTATTTGGGAATGAAAGTGAAATAACCAGTTCAAAAACATTACATGACTGAAGATATTACCATTACCACATTTTAAGAAATTGGCAACTGAATCTTGACCTTTAGTTGTCATCAATGGCAACCAGTTTTTAACATGTATATAGACGTTAATATTGCCAGCCTGGCAGCCACTTTTAAATGTTAGTGTTGAGCCCTGTGTCCTGGCTATCAAACCCCTTTAGATTTTGCTGTATTCAGTCTTTATATAAGTGTGAAGACAGTAACATTCCTGATGGTTTTCTTCATGTTATTGGATGAACAAATTACAGAAATATTAGTTTTTCATATTTATTTCTATATAGAATTCTCTCCCCATATCCAATTTTGATAAATTACAGTATCTGAAGACTAAACCTATACTTTCCATAACTCTTAAAACAGGACAGATATATTTTTTGAGTTGAAAAAATGATGATTTGATCATTATTTACCTTAATACTTTCAAAGGGAGCATTATGTATTCTATTTAAAGACGGAGAGCACTGCCTCTACCTCCCAAATCACCTGTTTCAGCATTCTTTCATTTAAAATTCATAGATTTATATTCCCTGACTACATTCTCGACGATCCACATGATCAGTTGACAGCTCAGTGTAGAACCATTTGAACATTTCTGAATCCAGTTGTTTGTCAGACTATTGTTTTGTTGCCATGGTTTTGTCTGTTTGCAACAGATTCCATACGTGTCTCATTCATTCATTTTAGATTGATGAAAAGCAAGTTGTTTTTATCCCTTGCCAAAAAAACAGACAGTTTAATTCATTTAAATGTATTATGATGTATAATAATAAATTATTCATGTTTTTAATGTGTTTTCTTTCAGCGGAGTGATGCAGCAAATGCTTCCTCCCCGTTCAAAGAAGGTTCCACAGCTCTGGAGCAGGCATTTGGGCTGTACGAAGCCGCTTTCTGTGCCACTGCACAGGTCTTACCTGAAGTTGACTGTGTGAGGGCCACACAGCCCCCCTCAGACGGTTCAGTGAATGTTTTCGAAAAGCAAGACTCTACAACCCAAATGGACTGCGCTACTCCTGCTCCTCCGTTTAAAAGGTCTCGCCGTTCTCCGCACACGCCCCCTGAACTCAGAGGTCCGCCCCGTCGGCTCGGCCGGTCCTCGAATAAAAGCATCCCCCAGAAGACTCCTCACAGCAATGTACAAAGTGAACAATCCGGTCAAACCCGCGCTCAAAAGAGAAGCTCCTCCGAAGAAAGCAGTATCCTACCACAGCACCACAACGCTGCCTTGTGCGTGTGCTGAGTCTCGCTTCACAGAAACAGTGTTCTCGCTCCGAGGCTGGAAGGATGATCTGCATCATGTCAACTTTGCTCATGTATCAGGTGTGCCACAGGCCGATTCCTAGATGTATACTTTTTTATACAAAGTCTTTGTTTTTGTAAATATGTGAGAAATTTGAGATTGTAAATGTGTCGCTGTTTTAACCTCTGCTCTTCTTCCTTCTTCTCCCCCCTCTATAAATTGGAGCGTTCGCAGAAATTTTAGATCCACTTAATCTACACAATCTATTTTCATACTTCTAAGTATGTATAGTATATCCCAAAAAAAAGCGTATTTTGGAGATCACTGCAATCTGAGATGACATCAGTTCACCAAAATGATGACACAAGCAATCTTCCAGTTTAGATTTTTATCAGATTAAGTCACTATTTTAGATTTCTGTCTTTCCTTCAGCCATGTTGTTCGTGCTACTATGGGATTTATCCATGTAGCAGTGTGTGATTTTAATGAAATAACCATTTGATGGTGTGTGATTAGATATTTTTTTCCTTGCTGGAGTGTCATATTGATCCATTCCAAGCATCTCCATTTATGATTTGCCCAATGGGTATTGGTTCTGTATAGGGTGCTGATGTAAAAGCCAAGATCAATACCTGTGCCTCGCTGTAAGGTGGTAAGGAGTTTGCTTTGCTCTTGACTTCTGTTACATCCTTTTTATTTTAGGTGTCCAGTCGGTACTGAAGCCATTTTAACAGGCCTTCCTCAATTGTTTTTTGATATGTTTTATCCTTGTGTGTGCTTTTTTCCTCCCATAACTTGTGTTTTAATCTGCACATAAAACACCTTCTAGTACGAATGCAGAAAGGGCCTGTTTCATGGTGTATATAGTGAAGTCGAACTTGTCTCAACATGGCAGCTCAGTTACTGTTTTAGCTGATTTGTTTGCCTTTTACATGAAAGTGTCATGGTTGCCTTAGCACAATTATGTCAGAGGTGCTTTTCACAGGGGTTCATATTTGGGACTCGTACAGATGAGAATCTCTAGGATATGTAAGTATGGCTGCGGCAAAGCTTCAACCATTTATCATGCACCCTCAGTTCCAGAATCATTCTGCCATCCACACTACATCATACTAAACGTGGTTTTTCAGTTATTTTACTGAGCTGTTTGTTGGTTTTGTACAGTACGTCAATATGCAATAGAAGTTTGTACAGTACATTATTATGCAAATTTATTGGGTTTTCCAGGAGTCTGGCATGCTCGGATCAACTCTGTGTGTCGTGAATTGTCCATGTATGTTGATGGGCATGTGGTTCGTTTTTTGACAATACTTGATCTGGCTTCATATCCACTGCAACCAGTTTTCAGGACTAACTGTATAAGCTACTTGCGTTGAAAATGACTGGATATACGGTGTCTGTGTTGTAATAAAGTTCTCATTTTCCAGTTGGTGCTGTTATGACTGTTGTAGTATATTGTTTCTAACAGGGTGAAGATATAATGAAGCCCAGTGTTTGCTGTTATTATGACTATAATCAGTGTATTTTGGCTTGTTCCTGAACTTTACAGCTCACAGGGTGCACTGACATTATGTTCCAGCAGATGGCAGTAATGTAAAGGGATTCAGCTGTGTGTTTGTAGTAACTAGTCTTTTCATCTCTTCAATATCTTCTTACAAAAAGGGTTTTGTTTATAAGAAAATCTGATAACTAAGAATCAGATTTCACAGGTCTGGGTCAGTAATATTTATAGCACACAACACTGGCTTTTTTTTTAAAAGTAAACTGGTTGAAGATTACATAACCATAACTAAACTTTAAGAGGTTTTTTTCAACAAGCTGTTAAGTGGACCATGATTTCAAATTGCTTTGTCAAGTCAAGTAGAACTTTATTTGCCCCTGAAGGACAGTTGGTGGTGCAGCAGTGAAAACAGCAATAACATGACACTCTACAGAAAACACAAATATCTGCCAAGGTCATGCACAATCTTGCAGAAAAAATTCCTTGTGGTTCAAGTCTGCTCCACAATTAAATTCTTCTTTTGCCCATATATTACAAATCAGGGCAGTATTTTTTTTCTGTAATCCTGCTTTTAAAACAAACAAACCAATCTGGAAACATAACCTATTTGGCAACGGTAAGGTAAAACCCACAAGGAAATTAAATAGAATAAATACCAAAAACAGTAAAAATATAATACATATGTAAAATAAAAGTGCCTTCACCAAGGCCAAATGACCTATTTTTTTTATATGTTAAAGAGAAAAAAAATTGTGTATGCACACTGTGCTACAAATCCACTCCAAATTTTAGTGGGTTGAAAATCAAGACATTTTCCTGTAATCCTGCTTAGAAAGAAATAAAAGAAGCAAAACCCTCCTTGGCAGCGGAAAAAAGAGGGAAAAAAGCTATTTTTGCCAGCCGTGTTTGGGTGGTCTCGCTGATATTAAATTTTTTTCTATGACAGTTAAGCAGTGGAACGACTGGGGTTATGAAGGAGCGTTTGTATCTGTTGGTTTTGGAAAACAGAAAGCACTGTCTGAGACTAGGTGCCATGGGTGCGTGCTGTCAGACAGGATGGATTCTGCTTTCTTTAACAACTGTTTGTTATACAAATCAGACAGACTTCTCTGTTGAGTAGCTGTGATAAACCTTGAGCCTGTTTGCTGATTAATTTTTCTGTTTTAGCTTGAGGGAAGCATACCAACAGCAACTGGAAAAAGTAAAAAATCTCCTCAGTAAAAGATCTATAAAACGAAGTCACCAGGGACCTGTCAACATTGAACTCAGGCAGCTTCGTCAGACAAAAAAAGGCGCTGCTGGTTGTTGTTGGGTTTTTTTTGTAAAATGCTGTTTTTTCAAGGTCAAGAATGACCTTTCAAGTGCTCAGAAAATGGAAAGTTGACATCTACAATTCTATGACAACTGAGCGAACTCCATCTGTTGCTGCGATAAGGTCAAAAGCTCCGGAACAAGCAAGATAGCAGAAGTTGAGTTTTGTGCTGTCTCTTTGTGTTTCCTTGTTTAAATAGGTCACTACTTTTTTATTTTTTTCAGAAAAGTTTGATTTATGCTAAATATTATCCAGTGTATAGATGACAGAGTCTTTTATGGCTCTTTATCGGTTTTTCATCTTCCTTCAGGTGAGCATCAGGAGTTCCTTGGATACTCTGATGTATTATAATAGTTTAAATCTCTACTCTTTCTTGGGAGAAAAGGGCTCATTGGATTATACTGTAAGTAGACAAAGCCAGTATGAGATTGTACCAAAGTAATGTGTACTTGATTCGGATATGGCTGAATAATAACATCCTTGGTCAATTTTTCTTTTGATGCCACGTCTCTGTGACATACAACATACTTTAGAAACACATTTCTTGTCCTTATCCCGGGTCTGTCTCTGAGACATTACAAACATCAGATCCATGATAGCAGTGCCTTGACTTGAATATTTCATTGACTGTCAGCCCAGCATCTGCTGACCTGCCTAACATGCAACATTCCCCTCTTACTGCAGACAATCTGTCACTGTACATCAGCCAGTGGAGCGTATCATTGTCCACCACCTCTACCCTCTGCTCCCCCTCCTCCTATTTCCTACAAATAAGCATAATCACAGCAAACTAGGGGCCTCCGAGAGAAATTGCATACAATTCTGACACCCCAATTCTTACATTGCCAACAGTGAAACACTTTTCTTTTCCTCATATCCATGACAGCCTGGTGCATTCAGTGGGAAGTGACGGATCAGAATGCAGGTTAGTTGGTCCAATCTTCTCTTTATTACACCTGTGAATACCCAATGACTTCACCTTATTATAGTTAAATGGTGGATTTTATTGCCTGTCTTGATTTTTTTCTTAATTGCTGTCAGAGGATAATGTGTTTGGTTGGAACGTGTATAGATTGTTTTTATACCTCCGCACCTGCAACAGCTAGTCCGTTATTATCTCATTGAGGATATTTATTCAGATTTTGCACAAATGTCGACTGGAACTCAACGATGAAATGATCAGAATTTGACCATAATTAAACTATTCATATGCTAATTCCTCACACAAATGTCCAATATGATAAAATGATGAAGTGGTTACATTCTATACCCAAAAGGTCAAAGGTCAACTTCACTAAGGCATCATAATATTCTGCTAAAACACTTTTCTGACAAGGTCAATGTCGGGTGGATGGGTCAAACAAATCAAAAAACACTGTGTCATGTGTGAAGCCAAACAACAGCGTCATGGTGGGGCCAGAGGAGAAGTTCAAGGATCAGCAAAGTCATGAGGACGTCCCCCCTGGGGACCAGACAAATGTCTGTGGAAGTACATGGTAACTCATCTAATAGTCGAATAGATGTTTCAGTCTGGACCAGAGTAGGCCTCTAGGTTAAAACTGTGCTGCTTTCAGCTTTAAATTTTACATTTTAAGATGTGTAAAAAGTTACATATTGCTGTTGTTTCAACTGTTAATGATCATATTTAAACATGCAGTAGATCTGTTATAGGATCTGCTACATGTTGCAGAAACAAGGTGTAACCTTGTTGCCCAAAACAAGAACATAAAGACAGATTTAATGACAAATCTGAGCAGAGAAACAGATGCTTTCCAAAAGGGCAGAACTGAAACTCAAGCTGCTCAGTTTATGTTGGTACACTGCCTTACTTCATTATCGACACCCTCTTAAAATAATGTCCCAAGTCATTGTTAAAAAAAACTGAACAAATATTGAATATGTGATGATTTAGGCAAAAACAAATAACCATTTTTGTCAAAAAATGACTTAGGTCATTATTGCAGGAAGCTGACGTGATCTTGTCTTTTCCTCACTTCTGACGGCCCTCAGTCTATCTTCTGTCTCAATAACTCATAAAATGGACATTTATATTTAGTGCCATAACTTGCCATGAAATCTTGATTATTAAATTAGACCAATGTTCACTGTCAGTA
>CAFUXE010000321.1:113482-125817 GCA_903364295.1 Serranus cabrilla
CCCCATTCAATCCTCAAAAGCTGACTGAATAGAAATAGTTTTTCTGTGTGAATCCAAAGAAAATCTTGCCAGAGGACTGCAGCGTCACCAATGGTCAATCCCCAAGGCACAAATGCAGAATGAATCATGGAGCAAAGCTAAGAAGGGTCATCACAAGACAGATATTTGGTCTGACAAGACACAAATCATTTGATGCAACACTTACAACTCACTTTTAAAACTGAAAATCAGTTAAGTTCCAAGAAAAGCACAAGCAAGAAAAACTAGAACAGCACCTCCACCAAGGCATGCCCCATCACTCAATGTCAACCTTTTGAACTAGAGGTGTATTTTCCCAGTCAAGAACTCATTTTTTGGATTATTCTGATACTGCATGAATGCAGCACAATTGCCCTGTCTCCCAATCTTGACTATTCAAACATGACTACAATGGTACTCAGGCCTGACAAGGCCAATGGTACATTCAAAGGAAACAGATCAGTCGAGCAATAAAATATTTTTTCGAAAAATTTTTCGTAGCACTTGAACACAGCACAAATGCATTATGTCACAATATAATAATAAAAGTAAAAAATGAATTCCTGCATCGGCCATGTAATTCGGATCTACACCAAAATTTAATGGGCTCTTCCTAGGCCCATGCTACACCCTTCCAGCAAGTTTCATAAAAATTGGGCAAGTATTTTTTTTTTATAATTCTTCGAATAGACACAGACAGGCAAACCGAGCAAAAACATGACCTTTGTTGGCTGAGGTAGTAAGCCATTAACAACCTCATTTGAGGACAACAACTCAACACTGAGTTCCTCTCAGTTCACTGAGCTGTTCATCCTGTAATAGACCAGCTCAGCTACTTTAAAAAGACACATGAATTCAACCACCTGTGTTTCGGATCTAATTGCATCCGGGTCTTAGATAAAGGGGCTGCACACGACATTCAGAACATTAAAGGGATAGTTCGGATTTTTTGAAGTAGGTTTGTATGAGGTACTTACCCACATTTAATGTACAACCTGCAATAGATGATGGTCTGTGCATTCCCAGTTTGGAAAACCAGACATGTGGTCCAGGCAGGAAACAGATGAATATATTGCTGCAGACCGGGACTGACACAAAGTAAATTTGTACAATTGATATCACTGTTTATGTGTATGCTATATTTAGAATATGTCCTTCCATGGTGCTATCTACATCTGTTTCATTTGGCACTACTTTCTTAACCGTAGAACCTCCATGTTCCTACGCACAAGTGCACTTATATGCATTTCACACTGCTGCAGATCAGCTGTTTTTTCGTCAAAATGTGTATGAATACTGTTGAGTCTATAACATCTTTAGGGTGGGCCTTTGTTGAGGTGGTTAAATATGCTTTGTGTCAGTCCTTGTCTGCAGCAATACATTCATTCCTTTTCTGCTTGGAAAGTGTATCAGGTTCTCTAAACTGGGAACGCGCTGACCATCATCTACTGTCTGCAGATAATACAATGACTGAGGGTAAGAACCTCATTTCACCCCACTTAAAAAAAGCAGAACTATCCTTTTAATATGGCAGCAAACAGCTGCTTAAGATGTTAAGATATAGTGGCGTAACGGTGGCCTGACCAAAGAATGAAGTCATGTTCCCTCTGTGTGTGTCTCAACTGTCACATTTGTAGAATCCAAGTTTCCTTGTTCTTTGTTGGCAACAAACAGCAACAAATTGTTGGGCAGACAGGAAAGCTTCCAGGCACTCCGAAGTGGTAAAAAGAGTTACTATCCACAGGTAAAGATCTCATGAATAATGACTCTTTTCACAGTTGTGAAGTGTAAGGAAGCTTTCCTGTTCATCATGAATTCTTCCCCATTTTTCCAAGAGCACCCAACACTTGATTAATCTAAGTCCCTGCACAAGCAACCAGCTACAACTCTTTCTAAGAACGGTCCGGTTGCACATGCATGTTAGTGCCCCCCATCAGTTTGCTCTCAGGTTGGTCTGTTTGCCATGAACAAGAAACTGATATGCTCTAAATTCCGCATACAGCCGATTTAATTTCCTTGGCTCAGCTCAGCTCTTTTTATCCCACCATGGCCGGATTTAATCAGGCTAATCTCAGGACACATTCTGATTTGGTTTGGTTAGCCTCTGATGAGATTAGACAAAACTGTGGGATATACTTAAATTAAGACATTACTTACCCAACACAGGGATTCTTTTTGTTACCATACAGAGAGATGACATATAAAACATAAAAAAAAACACATAAAGTATTTTTACGTTGGGAGTTGGAGGTTATTTCAAGTTATTCATCTTAACACATACAGCTACAGTTGCTGCATTCCCTGAGTCTTTCTCTATGTTGGCACTTTGTCGGCATCTTAGCAACATCTGCACTGCTAACAATAAAAAAACATACACATACAAAGATGCATGCCATTTGGTGGTGCCATCTGGTATACGTGAGAGTGCTGGAATAAGATTAGGACATGATAGAGCCAGAATGCATCATCAAATTTGGTGTGGGTTTCTCAGCAAACTGCTGCAAGGATGTAAAGGTTAATAGGGATGTGAAGGATCTGATCCAAGAGCAGGGCTCAGGCAGTGGGTAACCCAGGAGGTGCCCGTCAATCTTGATATCTGATGAGCCGCCCCAAGTGCCATCCCAAATTTCTTTAGGGGAATTGATCAATTCATTAGACCCACAACATTAAACAGAGAGTATAAACCTTCACTTCTTTCACATTTTGTTATATTGCAGCCTTATGCTAAAATCGTTAAGACATTTTGTTTTATTACCTCATTAATATACACTCAGTACAATAAAAATACATATGACATATTCAGAACCTTTACTCAGGGCTTAGTTGAAACACCTTTAGTAGCGATAAAGCATCAACTCTTCTTGGGTATGACACAACAAGCTTTGCACATCTGGATTTAGGAATCTTGGACCATTCTTCTCTGCAGATCCTCTCGAGCTCTGTCAGGTTTGATGGAGGCCGTCAGTGGACAGTGATTACCAGGTCTCTCCAGAGATGTTCCATCAGGTTCAAGTCAGGGCTCCGGCTGGGAAACTCAAGGATTTCCGCAGAGTTGTCCCTAAGCCACTCCGTGTTGTCTTAGCAGTGTGTTTAGGGTCATTGTCCTGGAAGTTAACCTTTGGCTCACTCTGAGGTCCTGAGTGTTAAGGATATCTCTGAATCCCGGCTCCATTCACCTTCCCTTAACCTTGGCCAGTTGCCAAAGTCTTTGCCATTGACAAATACCTCCAAAGCATGATGCTGCACCATCATGTTGCACTGTTGGGATGAGCAGATACTCAGCAGTGCCTAGTAACAGACATGATGCTTGGGATTCAGTCATAGTTTCATCAGACCAGAGAATCTTGTTTTTCACAGTCTGAGAGTCCTATAGGGTTTTCTTTTATGCAAACTCCAATTAGGATTTCTGGTGTCTTTCACAGATGAGAAGCTTCTTCTGCCATAAAGCCCAGATTGGTGTGTAGCAATGATGGATGTCCTTCTGGAAGTTTCTACCCTCTCCACACAGGATCTCTGGAGCTCAGCCACAGTGATTATTGGGTTCTTGGTCACCTCTTTTGCCAGGACCCTTCTCCCCCAGTTGGGCAGCCACCTCTTGGAAAAGGCTTGGTTTTTCCAAATGTTTTCCATTTAAGAATTATGGAGGACACTGTGCTCCTGTGGACCTTCAATGCAGAAGAAGCTTTCCCCACATCTGTGCCTTAACACCACCCTGTCTCTGAACAGGCTGTTCTGTCAACCTTGTGGCTTGTTTTTGCTCTGATATGCATTGACAGCTGTGAGACCTTATCCAACCTTCCAAGTCATGTCCAAGTAGTTGAATTAACGACAGGTGGACTCTGGTGTAATATCTCAAAGATGATCAAGAGAAATGGGGGGCACCTTAGCTAAATTTAAAGTGTAATAACGAAGGTTCTGAAAATTAATGTCAATGTGATATTTCAGGGTTTTTTTTATTAAGATCTAAAATTCTGTTTCTGCTTTGTCAGACTGCAACACGAGAAAATGTGACTTGTATGGAAAAAAAACATGAGGTCAAGATAGATGTGAAGAAGGACTTAGGAAAAGACCAATACTGTGCTAAGAGAATCTGACTGCACTTTGGCCATGTCATTATTTGACTATGGATGTTATTGAATTGGATGAAACTGCAATAATGTAAATAAATGAATAATAAAAAATTGCATCTTTCTTTTCTAGCACCGCCATGAGGTTCCCAATTGTGGTTCATGTTCCCAAAAATGTAATCTAAATTGCAAAATGTGGAATACTTTGAATTACCAAATCATGATGGCATTCTATGCATTTCTGCATTAAAAAAGGACTACAACAATAACTTCATAAGAGCCACCGTCCACAAATACATTTTTCTAAATACATTTAAAGTCAGTAATGTTATAACTTGAAAGGAAACACACCACAGTGAAATCACTGTTGTGTGAGGGTATCATCGTACTTTGTTGTATTCGGTCACAAAGAATAATGCAAAAAAAAAAAAATGTACAGCTTAATCAGAGACTGTTGTTGTAGCTTCTGTCTGTAAAGTGAGCTGCGGTGCCATGCAGCTACACTGGCTGTCATGCAATATTGAGTACTGTGGAGCCCTCTTGTCCTCTCAGGTCCCATCCACCACTGTCTGATGCCCTTAGGCATGGAGGCAGCCTTATTTGGCTATGAAAGGTCCCTTCTGCTCCAGAAAAATAAAAGCAGTGTGAAAAGTATTATCCACAGTGAACACTTAAAACACTCAAACTGTTACTCAGGGTTTCAAAAGAGCTGAAAGATGTTTCATAATGACTCCGAGGTGAACCAAAGTAAAGGGGAGTTTGAAAAGGCCGTGCTACAAAAGCCTGGCTGTCCTTGTCTCTGATGGGATTTCTGACGCTTTTCAATACCAGGATTTGCACGGGAGTGGCAGGCATAGAAACACATTCCGTAAATGATTTAATAGCAGATTGCATGCATAAAGCAGCGAGAGAGCTGCAGCATCCCTCAGGATAAAGGTCTAAACCTTTCAGGCTTCACTTGTTTTAGTCTCATCTTCCTATTATCTTATGTTGTCCCAATGAATATCCTAAACAGGTTTTATGGCTCTAAAACAGCATGTTTATGCATTTTATCCAGCCAGTTCTTCAATATTCCAAACTGTCTGTGTATTGCATAATTACTCTTAACAGGATATAGATGATATGGTAATTACTCAGTAAAATATACAAGAAAAAAGCGAGAATGCCCCGTCATCTTAAATGCTACTATTTTAAAAACATTTATGCAAGAAGCTTTTAAAGTTGAGAGCCACACACACAGTCTTCAGTCAGTCCCTCTGAAAGCCTGATAAATTAATTTGTAGAAGAACACATCTTCCTGTAAATCCAATATATCTAAACAAACAAAGTTACAGTGGTGCGAGAGTGCCTCAACAGGGAGTCAACTCTATTAAGCATTAGGCTTATTTCCAAAATAAGAAGCCTGTCTACCATGCTGATGAGTTGGATGTTTAACTTGTTTAGGAAGCTAAAATAGCTCCTAATGCATTTAGGGAACAAAAGATGTTTGTTTTTTTTTACAAAGGCCATTGGACATTTAGTAGCCAGTGCCACTTTGCATTGGGACTTCACAATGCTTTAAGATGGTTAGAATTGACTGGCGTCTCCTACAGTGTGTCTATGAGGCTTTGATTAAATTTGGGGCTATATATTTATAGTCCCTGCAGCAAGAACAATGACTTGGCCCTCTCTTTATAATTAGTTGTGTCTCTGCCTCTCGGTCATTAGATTATGTTGGAATCCCAGACGGTCAGAGTCTGTGCTCTAAACACCATCACAAATGGGTTAATGCAACCCAAAATTCATTACTGCAACATTAGGTTTATCTCGTAGACAACGTGTCTCTCTCTCAGAGCTCAGTGGACGCACACACAAGCTATTCACACAAAATTTTAAACGATTTCAAAAGCAGTAAGAGACGCCTCTCTGTGTTTGTTTACTCTTGTCTCAACCTTAAGGTTTAAAACTATCTTTTCCATTTAAAACTAAAAGTTCTCTGTCTATTTTTACCTGTTTCTACACTTAAATAATACCACCCTCAGAAGTCTTCTCTAAATTAGCATCCCTTTTGGTAGCAGATCTACAAGCCCTCATATCAAAATGTAATGGTTTTAAACACATGGTTAACGTTGTCAAATGCTTGGTTGGGTTTAGGAGACCAAACTACATGGTTAGGTGAGGAAAAGATATTTTGCATAAATAACTACTGCTGGATGTGCGGTAGCAGGTAGGTTATGTAAAACGTCACAGAACGTGACTTGAAATTAAATTCTATACGGTTAAAATAAAGTTTTGTTTTTGTTTCATGAGGGACAAAGCATGAATTTAATCCAATTCCTGAAGATTTCTGTCCTTTTTCTGTCGTGGGTGGCCAAAGTTGTCCAATTAGCAACCTCTGTTTTTCTCTCTTGAGCAATCTCTACTTCTTTTACTGTTTACTGACAGATTAGCAATGCAGCTTTGTCTATTCGCTCTTAACCAGTTGATAGAAACATCCCTAATTTGAATTTTCTTTAATGCAACACTTCAAAATGTTGCTTCAAAATTCACTTTGACTTAAATGGAAACATGGCTATTATCATCCATCCAACCAGTATAGTGTGAAAAGAATGAACACATCCCTTCAACACACTGACACATCAACCTATTGATTTATACACATTAATTGCGCTCTCATTGTATCATCCCTCTTCTCTTTCACTCTGACACTGAGCTGAATAGCTCAAGTTGATTGTAAGGATGGAGGTCAGGCAAGAGTAATATCAACCAGCCATCTGTGGTAACGTCCTTAGACAGGGCTGATAATACAATGCTTCAAGCAGGCTGGTGGCTTTCAGTGCAGAACAAAAGGTAAGTGTGTGTACATGGCTTTACAGTATGCATGTGCATGAAAACTGATGGGTTAGTTGTGTATGAAGCTGACATGTTTTGAGTACCCTATGATGGTTGCAGTCCAGGCCTGGCAGAGCATCACCAGTGTCTCCTGATGCCTGTGAGTCAATTACATTGTCAGTGCCCTCATTCAGGTGTCAACTGCAAATGATCTGCAACCAAAGTTGCGGTGCCTAATTGGCAAAAAAAAACTGTTCCGAAGTTTATTGGCTAAACTATATCGCTGACAAACACTAAACCGGACCAAATTCTAGTAGACACTGGACAAGAGGCGGGATACACCCTGAGAATGTTGCCAGGTAATCACAGGTCTGACACATTGAAACAGACAACCATTGACTCTTAAACTAACACCTACAAGCGGTTCATTGTAACCAATTACAGGGAGTAGTACAGGGAGGACACCCAGTCAACAAGTTAAATCCAAGAAACTCCATGCTGTGAGGCAAAAGTGCTTAAAACGGCAGCATCTGGCTCCAAATAGTACTACCTCAGATATTTACTTTGGTGAATGTTTGGTGAATGAAATCTACATGGTCTTGTCCGATTACATGGAGATGAAAAATGTTCACAAAATTAAAAGTTCAAGGCAGTTACAGAACTTTAACCTCATTGTGCTATTTCAGGTCCATCACAGAGACAACACAAACATAAGCCACTCCTCTTACACTTTTTTTTCCAGTGTTGTATTTGCTCTACAAAGTTAAATCTTCTGTTTTAAGCATTCAATGCAGTTAGTTCCAGCACAGAACGAAGCCCTTCAGTGCCTGGAGACTGTAACACTGAAGCCACAAGAAGTTCACTGCCCTGTGAACTCATTGGTTAATCACATAACCATTCGTATCACATCCCATTCACTTTCCGACTTACTACATCAGGAAAATCCTAATATTGACTTGAGTATGTGGCTGGAAACCTGTCTGGTCCTGTTGTTAAACATGCTGTCGATAGAAATAAATTCACTGGAATAGTGAATGTTTTATAGCATAACAGGTGTTACCAGGCACTGTAAAAAATGTCTAATTTTGATTGCAAAATGTATGAAAATATTAATCAACGGTCTCTATTTTTTCTTTGGCAGTTGACCACGGTATAAGCAGGTTAATGCCTTTAGTGGTGTCCATAATCAGGAATTAATGGACTATGCAGAGGTAAGCGTCTTCCATGTTCTGGCCTCGGCATCGTCCATTCAGCCCTTACAACAGACACCTCTTCAGGCCCTAATCCTTACTTAAAGAGCTGCTGTATTACCCTGGTCCATGCCATCTGTATGTGCCCCTGTGAGTAAAGTTCAAACTCTGTATTTACCTACAATATAGTAAGTTTGTTTCTCCTTACTTTTCGACATGTTGGGATCATTTATATGTAGCCTGAAAGCAGTACAGTGTGTACACAGTGTGGTGTAAAAAGATGCAAAATCTTGCACGAAAGTGCAATGGTCCGGAAACCAAAAGTAGAAGAAAAACACATGTGGGACCTCCAAGATGCAGAACACAGTGTGTAATGGCGTTCATCATCTTAACCTTTCTGTAATAATGAGCAACATTCACATTCCACACTGTTGGAGCTCGGAAAGTACACCAAAGTCTGAGCTTGGGAAAGTGATATCATGAATCACTCCAGATAAGCATGGACAGATGTTTTCATGAAACATAAATGGAGGCAAAGGGTACAAATACATTTCCTGAGCAGTACAGGACAGATACTTATAATTAAATCCATAAATAAGCCTTTTTTGTGGTAATGCAGCTCCTGCTTTTAGAACCACACTTATCCCAGCGTCTAGATCTTACAGTCAGGGTAAATAGATCCATGTGTTGTGTCTATTATGTTACCAAAATGATGTCATGATTAAAACAAGGCACTACAGAGGCCAGACAACACTTGAGGTGACCGATTCTTAGACCTCTCTGCTTGGCTTTAAGTCCACACTTAAGTTATCTCCCTGTCCTCTTCCTCCCGTTTGTCATTTAAGAGTGCTCTCCAACCTTTAGATGTGATACGTACTTTACTGGCTTGCCCTTTGGATGACTTGCCGGGAACCCTCAGTGGCCTAACATTCTTCTGAATTTGTCCCAGGTGTGGACTGCGACCAGAGAGGTAAAATTCATGCAACATCACTCAGACTGATTGCCTCCTTCCTGTTCTGGCGCTGGAGCCGCACCAGAGAAAAATGGTGGCATATAGACCATCCCTCTCAGTAGCGCTGAGTGAGGAAAAGCAGACCCGACCACCGCCACTCCCCTCTCCAACTCTAAACTTTCTTTCAGTGTTGTCATTGGCTGTGTGAGACGGGCAACCTGGTGCATGCCATTTCTGTGAAAATTTACAGAAAGGGCCGGAGAATGATGTCTTCCCAGCCGTCTTCTCGTGATCATGAACTCCTCTTATGGCTTTGATTACAAGTTATTACCCTTCACTATCACGGCAGCCATTCATCATTGGTGGGAGCTGTGAGATCACTTCCTATCCCAAGTCTTTTTCTGCCTTGTAACTGTCAAGCAGCACTCTACTTCACCTTGCACTTATTGTAGCTTAGTACTTGATACAGTAAAGAGGAAAAACAGCAGACTTTTAATTCTTGTTCACCTTAGATGGAGAGTACTGATCATCAAAACCTTCAAATCCTGTGTGAAGTTATATTTACTGGATGGAGTTATGGCACCAATACCACAGTATATGTTACATGGGGGGGATATATTTACTTTAGAGGCCTGAGAATCCTCTCATTCAGCTGACCCTAATGAGATGAAATATTATGCTTTGCTCTAACTTCTACCAGAATATGCAGCAGTTCGATAATACGGAAATTGAAGTAATAGTCATATAATTTGCTTAAAATTTAAAATACATAAATAAAAAAGGGAAAAGATAATCATGGGTTAGTCAAGAGAGAGAGAGACTCACACTTTCTATTACTGTCTACTGTCCCAATATTATATGGCACAATATTAATAATATAATAATTGTTATATTTAGAGATTTGGCAACATTATTTTTTAAAACTTTCATGCCAATAAAGGCTTTTGAATTGAGAAAGCAGAATTATTAATATCCAGGGAAAAATTGACAAAAACAAACACTGCCCAACTTCAAAATAATAAAAATAATAAAATGACAAATATTTAGAGGAGAGCTAAGTGGCCAGTTGCAGCCTGCCAATTGACTCCGTCATTATCTCGTTATGGGACTGAAAGTCCTGTTTTGCTGACAGCTAATATTAATATGTGATATGAGGGACTAAAAGGTGTCTGAGGAAATTATGTTGCACCAGGTGAAAAAAACTAAAATAAAAATCAAGTCTATAATAATATTAGAATTCTATTCCAAACCGAGAAACCACATGATGCTGAAGGAAAAACACTATCTACTGATTGATAAATTATTCATTATCACCAGTGAACTTGTTGAAACTATAATTATAAAAAAAAATTACATAATTAATCATTTTCACCAAAATAAAAATTACTACTTAACAATAAGATGCATTCATTGTAAAAATGAATTTCAAGGGTATCAAATAAACCTGAACTTCATTTAAAATAAACAGTATTTTCCCCCCCAACATTTAGACTCTACTCAACAATTATAATCAAAGGATGAATAATTGAAAAACCTTTCCTCCCAAGTTAATTCAGTCTTGAGTGGTACAGCAACGGGGGAGATTAGAAAAATTAAACTACCTCAGTAAATAAGTAAAAGAATACATTCACGAAATGTCATCACTGAAGAGCCAATTCCCCCCCAGTTATCTCTCAAAACTCCACTTTCATCAGACATGTAGCTGCTGTCATTTAGATCCTTGGATTAGAGTCATCTTGATTTTTTAACTCAGGTCTTCTCCTGTTCACAAATGCGAGCCTGCAGGCTGCACTGGAAAGAAAACTGGAGCAGGCAACTTGAGGATTTGGAGAGCTGCCTAAATGTGAAGTGACAGGAGAGAGCTCTTGGCTCTTTGCGGGACGCCAGCGCACTGGCGCCGACTGGCTTAATTAACAGATCCACGCATTCCCACTGCATCAAAAACCTTGTTACTGTTTTCAAAAGATGGATGTGAAGTGAATGAGTCAGGCACAGTTTTTTTTATTTTTTTTAAGTTACTATTATTTTCACCATCAGTGCGTTTTCATTTTTATTTGCGGAAGAACGTCAATCATCACGTTTATATTATTATAATTATTGTTGTTGTTATTATAATTATTTGCATTTCATGTGTTTTTTTCTCAAAAAAAAACTGTCAGTGTGTTGTAGTCCGAAAAAGTCACTGAGACCTATATTTACAACTACAATCACAATAGTCCCATAACAAAAATAAAAAGCACTATACCAAATAATAAATAAAAGTATGATTCTTAATCATATTTATATCATAACTACAGTATTATAAACGCTCTAAAGGTACTTTATCATTAATTCATGCTTGTTAGAATTAGTGTTTCTGCGTGCCTAACCCACCAAAACACGCTATTTCCGTGTTGTGAACCGGTTAAAACCACGCCCCGCTACTGTAATTGGTAGTGAAACGCCGTAAGAGATATTTGGCTCATTAATGTAACTTGCCGGCGGGGGCAGACGCGTGACAGTGTAAATACCTTCTCTGCGACTCTCTGTCCTCGCTCTGTGGTGCCAGTGCACTTTTTTTTATCACGCTTTGCGCATGTTCCCAAAGTGCGCTGCCCTCGCCTTGGCGGATCTACCCGCAGACTGCCCCAGTATCTGGAGACTTTTGGAAATCTGCATATCTCCTTTCATCTCTCATGAAATGCTGCTAAACTCACAAACTCCTAAAAAGCTTGATTCAATCTGGATGTAGATGCCTAAGCGCGTGCAGCAGCACGCGGGTTGAGACTTTTATAGTATCGACCTGTCAGATCGGATGCCCCGATGAGAGATCCAGTTGACACAGCGGCTGCCATGGCTTACCACCCTTTCCAAGCTCATCGATCAGGTGCCTTGCCCTTATCAGCCTTCCTGACCGCCGCTCAGCCCTCTTTTTTCCCAACGCTGGCTTTCCCAGACGTCGCCTCTGTGTCCGAGCCTCCTCCGGAGCAGGCTGTCTCTGACGCGGGGCTGCGCGCAGCACTGGGACGCCAGCAGCAGCCTCTTTACCCGCGGTCGCTGAAGAGCGTGCAGACAGACGATGGACTGGATGATGACCCGAAAGTCACACTGGAGTCAAAGAATTTATGGGATGAATTTCACAAAATGGGAACTGAGATGGTTATTACTAAATCTGGAAGGTACGTGAACTACAAAGATATAATTGGTTACTAATTAAAGTGCCATTATGTTTTTTTTGTGTGTGATTTTAAGAGCTGAATTACCATAAATTAAAATAAAAACATCCCCACCCTGATCATGCCTTTAAATCTTCCAATG
>CAFUXE010000321.1:125920-139649 GCA_903364295.1 Serranus cabrilla
GAGTGTTTTCTCTGCTATAGGAGGATGTTTCCTGCTTTCAAAGTGCGCGTAGACGGGCTGGTTGAAACAGCCAAGTACATCCTGCTGATGGACATTGTAGCAGTTGATGACTGCCGCTACAAGTTTCACAACTCCCGCTGGGTGGTGGCTGGAAAAGCTGACCCGGAGATGCCAAAGCGCATGTACATCCACCCAGACAGCCCGTCCACAGGAGAGCAGTGGATGAGCAAGCCCGTCGCTTTCCATAAACTCAAACTCACCAATAACATCTCGGATAAGCATGGATTTGTAAGTAGGAATCATTTGAACTTTAATTGTAGCATTCGGATAGGACTTTTGTATCATATTGTAACATAATTTACACCCCAACTCATAATCTTTTTTTTCTTCACAGACAATTTTGAATTCAATGCACAAATACCAGCCCAGATTTCATATTGTGAGAGCCAACGACATAATGAAGCTTCCGTACAGCACCTTCCGGACTTACGTTTTCCCGGAGACGGAGTTCATCGCTGTCACTGCGTATCAGAATGACAAGGTAACCCCCATCCCCCCTCCATGCCCACATGCACACACAGCAGCATGCAACCCCGTTATAGGCCTAAGCTGGATTCACATGAGATGATTTAGCAGTTTTGCATTTTTTTATTTGTATGAAATATTTTGGAAAACACAAGTTGGCCCATATTGGGATGGTCTGGTTTGTTTACATACTAATACTTTGTCAAAAGTACATTTGAGGGTGGCCTGAAAAAACTAGGCCCTCGTAAGCTTTGTGGATCCTGCACTCATCTGTCACTGTGAAAACAGCAGATTTTTGGCATCAACTAACTTGCTGATTTCCCTTTCCTCCATAAGATCACACAGCTAAAAATTGACAACAACCCTTTTGCCAAAGGATTCAGAGAGACTGGAAATGGGAGGCGAGAGAAGAGGTATTTTTTGCCACAATGATTAACAATAATATTAAAGGACATGTCAGTATGGGTAGGTCTGAATCTCAGTTTGTGCTCTGCAGGAGTAAGCAGTCAACCATTTCTTCAATGCACGAACAAAGCAAAGCGGATCGGGATGGTGCTGATTCAGATGACTCGTGTGAACAGCCCAGTACCAGTGATCCGTTTTATTCCCCACGGGAGCTGGTGAACAGCCCTCTGATGTCCCCACCAACATACCAAGGTGGGTCCATTTACAGTTTCTTATGTTAAGCATTCTTTATGCTAATTATGATCTCCCACAGTTTTCTATAGGACAAAGTATGAAACATTACAGTCCCTAAACAAGGTTCATTCATGCTTCATGAGCCCCATATTATTTTCATTTTTAAACTAGTCTTGGGAACACTCCACTAGAGTTCCTCTTTCAGCCAATATTTGTGATAAAAAGTTTTTATTAGCAATGGGAAACAAATCACTGATAATCACACATATAAACAAACCATTACATTGTAATTCTATATAATAGTTATAATGAGGATCCTAAGTGGTTCTTTTCTTTTTCATTTCTTTTTCTCAACCATAATTGCTACATGCAGGAATTCCTTTAGAACATTGTATCTATTGTTATCTTCAAAGAGTGTAGAGGATTTACAGAATACGCCTTTTTCACAGCCGACTGTTTGACGTTGTGAGAAGCAAAGGTGTTGCTAGCAATGTTTGTCCTAATGGGACAGCTGACAGCAATAAGAAACACGGGGAGGAGGAGACGGGTTTAACATGCAGCTAAAATCTCTGGATGGAATCAGACATTGCGGTCACATGATGCATCTTAACCACTCACATGGAAGGAAGTTGCACAGATGTAGATCTCAACGTTCATTTACAGTGTGACTCAATTCAGCAAACAAAAATAGTTTGCCTTAATGAATCAACAGTTCTGGCGCCTCGGGGTTAGTCACACATAAACAGTGTCTCGTTCACGGTTCAAGATGTTTGCACCAAGTCATCTCTGCTCCCACTGTGTACTCATAACATACAGCACTATCAAGGCAGAAATATCCTTGTTTGATTCTAACTGCACAAACATTTCAGTGAATATTTTATTGTTCCCACAGATGACAACAATTTCGGCAGTGATTCAGATATTGATCAACCAGATGAGGACGTAGCTGAAGCCAGCTGTTCCAGGACTGAACATACGAGTCAGAAAAGTGAGGATATACTGTGGCACAAGCCTGCTCTCAGTCAGAGCGACGACAATCAGGACTCAGCAGAAGAAAGAACAATGTTCAGAGCGTCAGACGACATCCACTCTGTGGTGGCTGATTCTTCTAAAAAGCACACGAGCAAAATGAAAGATGGGGTCCTGCCTATGATGTTGCCAACTCAGACGTCATCATCCCTCAGCGCGGGTCACCTTCAGACTTTGGACTTTTCCAGTGTGCACAGCCAACAGTTTCTTAAGCTCGGGGCCCCGTTGTTGTTTCATCCGGGGCAGTTTTCGATGAAGCCCGAGGCTATGGGACACCTGTCTTTGTCCGGACTAGAAAATGGTGGCCTGTCTTCTCAAAGCATCAACTCTCCTTCGCCCTTCATGTTTCACCACATGATGGCATCTCAGGTAAGCTTCAGCAGGAGTGACTCAAGTTGACTTAAATTAGTGTTTTGATGAGTTTGATGTTTTGGATGACCTAACTTGACAGAAATAAGTGAAATGAGACGCGACTTGGAAGTTAAAGACGAGTGACTTGAGATTTTTTGTTGTTGTTGGATTACATTCATTTCAAGAAACATTCCTTATCTTTCCTCTTTATTGTTGGGGTGGAGGGGCTTGACTTGGGACCTGATTTTCCGTATATCATAACTTGGTTTCTTGGCTTGAAATGGCTAGTAAAAAAAACCCTGACTTGGGACTTGCTTGAGAATTGGAATCATATATTTTCTCACCAAACGTGCCAAGTTTTTGATGGAAAGTGTCATTGCTGGTCAAAACACTAACTGACATAGAAGGTGTCTCAGTGCAGAATAATCCTCAGATCTTGCTGTCAACAATTTTTAAAGGACTTATTTCTTCTGAAGGAAACACTTCCAATGAAAACTGTTTACAGTGAAGATAGGTCCAGAATAACCCTCTTTAATCCCTTTAGGACAATAAATAAAATTCCATATCATGGGACAGCAGCTGACATTTCAGAGATGATATCACTGCCCCTCTGGGAAAAAAAGTACAAAAATCTAATCTTGATGAACTGAACTGATCCTTTAAATACTGTTCAACACAGTTTCATGCTCATAATGAGCTCCAGGACAAAAATGATAAAGTGCATGTTTTGTATACCATTTTTATCCAAGATAATCACATTTACAGTATGGTTTGCAAAATCAGGAAAATTAGATCATGTGATATCACTGAGCTGTTTAATACTTAACAAATTCATGCAATGTCATATACTGTCACCGTCTGGAGCCCCAGTGGGCTCGTAGGGTAGGGGCTGTGAGGGTGGGTAATGGAAGGATGAATAGGGAATAAATATTAAAAATCTGCTAGACAAAATTCTGACTTAACTCCCATAGACATGCAACCAGTGCTCAATGTCCCTGCGCTCATTTTAACAAGGCTGTACATAATTATGTAGGAACATCAGAACATCTATGGTGCACGTAACATTAACATTTGTATCTTTCCTTACAGGGAATCTCACTGTCACCCTTTGGAGGACTGTTCTCTTATCCATACGGCTACATGACAGCACCAGCACTCCCCACCTGCTCTGCAACCTCTACGTTGGCAAGAAACCAATGCTTCCGCAGCTCTCGGCCTTGGTTGCGATTCAACCCCTACCAGATACCAGCCTCTGTCACCTCAAGCCAAAACCTGCTTACAACGAGATTGCCTGGCAGGTCAAACTCCCAATCTGAGGTGTCCAAATCACGGAGCAGAGAGTCAAGTCCAGTGTCTGATGGTCACAAAACCAAAGCCAAACAGAAGACTGCGCCACCAAAAAGCACTGTTAAAAGTTCCAGTAATGAACTGCAAAACACACATAATCCAGTTAGAGGACTTGATAAAGCACCTCCTCCACATTAGACTCTCCTGTATGCTGTTTGTCACCGTACACGTGGTGGATACTGGGTGATGGACGAACAGAAAAGTTCAAGAAGTTGCACATAATAATCACCTAAAATGAATATTTTGCCAAACTGCATGTGTTGCTGCTAATCAACATTTTTCATTACATCATCAGTAAACCTGCCTACTTAACACTGATGCGGTGATTTGCAGGTCAAAAAACACCCATTTATGTTAACACTAGGCTTAATTACATGCAACTGAGTTGTCTCAAACAGCTCACTACTCTAGCCAAATTTATCCCAGTTTTTTTTTTTCTTTTGCAAAAACAGAATCAGTGCTTACGGAAAGTTCTATAGTAGTAAAAAACCATGAAAAAGATCCATTGGGGGAAACAAGCTATGCAAAACTCAATGCGTGGAATGCTCTATAGAAGGACAATCATGTGCTTTAAATATGAATAACACACATTTGTATTGCTTTTTTCTGTATTATGGTGTAAATATTTTGCTCGTCATTTTAATTTCCACATATTGTGTAAAACATGACTAATCAAAGCCTTTTGAGACTGAATACTGTAAGGTATGAGGAAACTGTATAGCACTTGTTCACATTCTGTTGATGTACCAAAGCTGCACCGTGGATTTGGAGGGAAAACTCAGGATTCTTTTTTTTTCTCCTTTTTTTTTTACCAGCACTTAAGAAAGATGTCTTCAGTAATCTGGCATTTAATCTGCCAAATTATTCAGGTGAATTGATTTTTTCTTAATGGTTCTTTTTTCACAATTTAAATAAAGGTGTTCACATTTTTTGCAGTTGTCTTGATATGTTTATAATAAATGGATATAATACTGTTGATGTTACATTGCACATTAAAGAACTACAAGAAACTTTTATTTGTGTTGATTTTGGTGGCCCTGTGGAACGAAGCAGTGGTGTTTTCATGAGCAACACCTCCTTGTGTAATACAGATCTTGATCTAGCTTTTCCGCAAAAGTCCCACTTTATTGCAAGCAAGTACATTGCCATGGATGGTGCCTACAACCTTGGAAATAAAAAGTCCAGACACAAAACGAAATTCTTCAAAAGAAAGTTAAAGGCTCAACAGTCAGACTTACTACGTATGCCCTCCATGAGATGCCAATAAGAGTTGTAGTACATCACAGTTTAATGTCTGTACATGAACCCTTGCTTGAAGCCTATTATAGATGTCCTAAGAGTTGGACTGGATACAAGCGCAGAACTTAATGAAGCCAGCTCATCCGGCACGGATCAGGATCTGTCTGGATGTTTGGCCTAATCCTTTAAGTTCATTTGACTAAATCAAGCTTTTTCTGTTTCATTTGTTCTCCGAATACTGACGTCAGCCCTTGAGTTACCTTTTCTGACCAGTCTTTAATGTTCCATGTTGTCTCCTGTTGTACTGTGCCGTGACCCCGGCTGACCGTCTGACCACTTTACTCACTCTTGTCATCTTTTTTTCCACCCCAAAGTCACTGACAGCTAAATGCATTGTGAGCCAAAGACAGCTGTGAGCTCATTCATTGTCCTTAATTGCTTGTCCGAACTCGGGTCGACTGGAGTCGATTCAAGCTGGCACTGGGCAAGAGGCGGGTTCACCCTGGACAGGTCACCAGACAAGCCGGAGTACCCAGAGAGAACCCAATGCAACCTATGCAAACTCTTTGCATACTTAGGTTTGCATGTTCTCATGCAGCTCCACAAAGAAGAGCTGCAGGCCGGAGTCAAACCGCGACTCTCCTGCTGTGAGTCAACCCATTTCTTTAAACATAGAGTTTAAAAAATGTGACGCAAAAGTATTTTTTCCTGGAATCACTGCTTCATTTTTTTTGGTTTGTTTAAGCTTCACAGCAAGCTCAAAGTGTTTCAGTGCAACAGCTGCTGCTGCCATGCCCTTGGCCAAAGCAAAAGTGGCTGAGCAATAAAGGTGAATGAGCGAGACTGCGGTCCTGTGTGCTTCATTCCATATGCATGAGTGCAGCTCAGTGCTTGCTAGGGCAATTCCCAAAACATCTCTGCTTGTGACAGCAAAGCTACACTTGAGTTGCTAATCCCTCTGCTTGTACATCTGCTCAAGCTGCACCGAAAAATACTTCGTCTGAATACATAAATGACATATTGACTCATATAGTCAATATAAGATGTGAAATGATTCTCCATATAACCTTTCCACACAAATTTGCTGACGTAGGTCCATGCAAACAGGGTTGCATGATTATGCTTATGATTTTATTTATGTTAATGTAGGGTTCACAAATAAGAGCTGAGTATATTCAGATCCATTTTGTTATCTGAATATAAAGACAGGTGCCTCTTGTATATATGGAAGAAAACTAAATATTGCCCTATGTCCCCATACTAAAAAAACCCTAAAAAGCCTCACTGTGAAAGCAATGACACTGCTGCAGACTGGAAGGTGTTAGAGAGCAGTGCACGTTGGAACAAAAGGTCATGTCACTTTGGGATTTACAGTAGAGGCTCTACTCCATTCAAACAAACAGATAGCTGCACATCAACTTAGCAACTATTTATACTCCTTGCAACTTCAGTGCAAAGAGTATAAATACTCCTACAGACTTGTTAACATTGTGTGAGACGTGACAGCAAGTTACAGAATCTATCAAGACAGGTGGATACTAGAGGTGAACAGAGATGCTAATGTAACTATCTGTATTTGTATCTGTATCTGTTCAACCAACAAAATTATCTGTTTCTGTAAGCGTATTTGAATAAAGGACTAGAATTGGGCGTGGTTTATACTGGAAATCATGTAAAAACAAGCAAATGTTGTATTTTATAAGCGAATATTGATCTGCAATACAATTTTTGTGCCTTCAAACCATCATCATGATTTAATTTTGGTATATAATTAATCTGTATTTTTATCTGTATCTGTTCAACCAACAAAGTGATCTGTTTCTGTATGGGTATTTGGATAAAGGAACGGAAATGGCCGTTGTTTATACTCGTCAAAATGACTTAATACTGGCATATAATTAATTACAAAATATATTTCCACATCCTCACACTTTACTTTTCATAATACATAATATAACATTTTCAGATTCAGGTTCATCCTGAGTGGATACTACTGTGTTTATATAGATATTGTATGTCTTAAAAGTTAAACCTGCGCATTTTATTTTAAATGAATTATGAAAGAAACTTTAATCTAAAATCCCTTTAGGCACCAAACTGTTTTTTTGTCACTGTAGCTGCTGGTGCGAAAAAGTCAGGTGGTCTCCCAGGAGGAAAATTGATCTGAAAGCCCTCCCCTTGTGCCGGACTCCTCTCAACCCTGTATTGCGTGCATTTTCAACTTGGCTGAGCGAAAGAACATCTCCAATGGCTAAAAAATGTGGCGAGGAGGTCAACTGCAAAGTTTTGCGGACAGCAGAAAACTTCTCCCTGCAGTCCTGAAGAGGCACCAAAGGTGTTCCTGTCAACAACGTCCTGTCCTCACCCTCCCATGGACCTCTTCTAGGCTGAGTTGACAGGCAAGAAATAGCATGCGCGTAAACTATAATATCATATTGCAAAGTGTGCAGAATACGGACTTAAAGACTCACAGATAATTTAATAATTCAACCACATAGTGCGGCCACTGTGTAAGTGACCGGGAATACGTGTCAGGAAAAGCAATACACTTCCAGCTCTGTAAAGCTCAGATGGGATTCTTAAATTATACATTATTCTCTACATGACACTGTGTAAAAAACAACATATTCCTGGAAAAATACTCAGCAGCTCTAAATTTCCACTGAAAGTAAGTGCTGAGATAAAAAAAAAATGTCCACACAGATGGCTTAAAAAGACTAGATCTGTAGCATACAATATGAATAATGCTCTTAACAGGGATATCATCCAAAAGCCTGTGTTATCATGAATAAAGCACTAGAGTGTGTCTGATGGGGCTTTGGTAGAGTGTGGTTATAAGGTGTGTGGGGGTGGGGAGGTGTGGGTGACAACTTCCTGTTTGTTTGCAGTTGCTTTGTTCATTTTATCTTGCCCGACGCATTCAAATGGATGAAGTCTCCGTTCAAATTACAATAATTAAACAGATCAATTGAATCAAAAGTCACTAATATCACATGCTATAAAGTAGGTATGAGATTGGACCAGGCTAATATTCCCATGGCATATTTGTTACAATATTTGCATGGAATAAATATACAACATTTGTATTTGCTATATATATATAATTTTATCCCTTCTTTTACCTATACAGTATATATGGAGGTATGTCCGGTTCAATATGTCAGATCTCTTATTTCAGCTCCAAGGAAAAAATAAATGAAATACAGATTAAAATATTAAGGTGTGAAGAATATTTTGTCTACTTTGAACCATAGAATCCATAAGGGTATCATTTCAACGTAAACATAATGCTTCCCTTGAATGGATTTGACCTCATCTTAATTTACTGCACTTAGAGACTACTAATGGCCACTGGCGCCACCTAGTGGTTTTGCAGTAACACTGACTTTTTTATATATATATATTACTCCAAGACATCTTTGAGAGAGGAGTTAGTCTATAGTTTTGACTGGAAGTACTGGCATTGACAGATTATTTTACAAAACTTAAATAGTTAATAACATCTGGTTTGATTCCACCATGGTACTCACATATCCATAATTCCCATGACAATCACTGCTCTATAAAAACAATATATCACTTTTCTATACTTGCAATATTCTCTCTACAATGGTGAAATTTCAACTCTGTTAACACTGTTTATAATGTTTCTTAATTTTTCTTCGTCAGAGAATGAAAGAAATCTAAACATGTTTGGGTGTTATCTAGGCGGAGAGGGCAAAGAACAGCTTGAACAGAACAGCTGATTAGTACAATCAGAGTACAGTGGTGTGCCATATGAAAGATATGAAGCATTCAGGGTTCAGCCATATTGTGGCTACTCAACACGATTAAACAAAACATTGTATAGTGGCATATAACAAAAACATATCCAGCACATTAATAGTCAAATCTAAATGCTTAACATATTACAAAGATTAAACTAAATGATCGTATAGTGGAATATTTTAACACATCAGACATTAATAATCTAATTAATATAACAATCCCCCTTTAAACATTATTTTACCATGTCAATGCAAATGCAAGTTAGGATGTTACAGTATTTGTGTCACATTTGTTTGCAGTGATCATCCTGACAGGCCCCCAAACTGCAGGTGAAACCCCCTTCAAGACATGACACAAATAATAGGGAAACATCAATTCCCCCTATGGATATAAAACTCTTAAAATTGTAAATTGTTAATACTTCTCTAAATATAGTTTTTTACTTGTTTAACCACTAATACATTTTTTATATTTCTAGTTTATACTGCTTGTTTACTATTTATTTATTTATTTAATTTTATTTTCATCCTCTCTATCTTGCTATTCACTTTGCTGCTGTAACATTGGAAATCTCCCCGTTGTGGGACTAATAAAGGAAATATTATCTTTACAAATTTGTATTCTTATTGACTGTTCTGTTCTGAATTGTGTATCTTAACACTGAAAATAAAGCCATCTTAAACACCAAGTAAAGACATACACACAAAGTATACGTCCATGCAGTATCCCAGAGTATAAACATGCTTTCTCTCTTTCTTTCTTTTTTTTACGATAGTGACTCGTTGCACTAATTTGTTCTTTGGTACAAGGGGTGATTTCTGAACGCTGAGCAGTACATATCCCTTCACTTTTTTGATACTTAAGCGTTGACTCGAGACGTCGGCTTACTGCGTTATTGCTGCCATAACTGCATGATTAGAATTGGCTATGGTTTTGTAATTCTTACATCGGTTTGTGGTGAATTGTCGTGTAAGATAAGTGGCTTCTAGTCAGTCAATAAGAGATACCTGAGACTGAAACGTTTTGTAAGAACAAAAACTACTAGAAATATCGGCACCGTTCCAAGCAACCGCACCACCTCAGGGTCAACCTCTTCCGGGACCCACCCCTCAAATAACCCTCTTAAACCCGCCCATAAAACCGCTCTGAAATCTGATTGGTTCTCTGCGAACGACACCATATTAGATCTAGGTGACATAGATAGAAAGTGTTTACTGTGCAGTGAATCTTAGCTGCAACTCCGATGTTACAATTCACGTTGTGGCCATCAAAGTTTGTCATTAAAAAGTAATCATTTAGTTCCTTAAAGATAGAGTAGTTTACTGAATCCTACATCAACCAAATCACATCTTTAACTATGAACATGAAGATACTCACAGAGGCAACAAAAACACAATATCACACTAAAAGGCTGAAAAGTATTCATATAGAATAATATTGCAAAGTTGGGTAATGCCTGTACTAGTAATGTCCGTTGCATGTCTACTATTTTATGATAATTTTATTAAAATAATTTATTATTTTATTATCCTATCTGTTGCAGGGTCAGTTCACATCACACATGATTTTAGCAACATGCTATTTTTAAATGTATAAGCTGTTTAACCTTGAATACTTTATGTTTAAGTTTTATACTTAAATTATTTAAAAATACATACACAAATGTATAGTTACTCATGGTCACTGCAGGAGAGCAGCGTGGCAACGAAGCACAACATCCCAATAAGTGTTTTCATTTACTTTCTGTTGATCAGGATGTTGATGCGCGGAGATGTTGAGCTAAAATCACGTGCTTGCTACCCTCTCTTGGTCTGGTTGTGTGTGCAGCATCAGTCAAACTAGCCACAATGCAGATGTTTGTAAACCACCAGAATATCCACCAGGGGGCGCTCAAAGCCCAACTGTTCATCTACTTGCTGTCAGTCTGCTCTTTTTCTCTTCGGAGTTGAGTTTGTGTCTTAGAAATCTGACAATTTTCAGTGCGACCATTTGAAGAACTAAACTTTGAACAGATCTTGATCTTTGTCAAGACTAAGCTGACTACTAATTGGCCACGAAGTTCATTTAGAAATAATATCTGACCACAGAGCGGATGCCTGGACTGGCACCTATCCATCTCAAAATGATCCGTGTCTATGCGCAGAGGAACAAATAAAACAAAAAACTTAACTTCTATTTTGTTAAATACATTATTGGTATTATTCAACTTTTGAATGACATTCATTCCCAATACTTCACCTTCTTCTCACACATTCAAGCCAACATTGCAGTGCAGGGTATTAAATGAGCCCGTTACTAGCACTATTACTAACTTCAAAATGAAAGTAATATACACATTAATGCATCAATATAGTTTTAATCTAGAAATACAACCTCATTCAGAAATGGGCCTTTCTACATGACGAGTTCTTTCACTTTTAGTACTTAAAGTATTCTGTTATAACTAGAATATAACTATAGTGAATAAAAACACCTTCTGATGTGTCAGGAAACAAAGTGGGAAGTTAAATTTCTGGTTGCAAAAATACAAACGTTAAAAAATAACTCAGTGTGTGTTTAGATTTTGTTGAAAAATTCCATTGCTCCATTGTCATCATCAAGGTTAGTTATATTGTGGTGCCAGTAGGTGGCAGTCTGCTACCAGCATCGTTGTCCAAGGCTGCAGCAGCCTCAAGTGCATCACGAAGACCATCTCCAACATTTAATACTCCCACCATGCACTAGTGCTGGGCTGCTTGGTGTGGGGGTTTACAGGACAGGATGGTTCACAATTAAACTAAAACGCCCTACTCACAATCCAATGGAGACCAGGACATGGCAATTAACCCACTAATACTGCAGACCATTAGACCTCCCTGTCTGTGTCGGCAGCCCCAGGGCGTACAGTATGCTCACCATGGGGCTGTGGGATGAAAATTATGAGAGATAGTTTAATGTAATGACCCATTCAAAAAGCTCTGGTGTACAGTATGCACCCAGTTTCAGCAGTTAGGAATTTTTAGCAGCGTGTATGCTCAGTAAAACACGTGTGCGAACATATTTATAGAAGGAAGGCCCACTGGTTTGTCATTAAATATTAGCAATAACTTCTCAAATGATGGATTCACTAGCTTTTCCCTTCCTCCACTCTCACTCCTGAACAGATTAATCATTGCAGCATTCTTTCCTCCCTTTCTAATTTTTGAAAGAATAAAATGTTAATATTTCCTGTCTGTTTCGATCTTACATTTGAGGTTTAATCAGATTTTTCATGGCTTTGCTGTGACTTCCTTTATTATTTTTTCTTCTGTGTTTTCAGCCAAGATTGACAGGAAGCTCTCCCTCCCTAAAGCATGATTCTATTAATCTGATTAATGTGCCATTAAAACAGTATAGCAGCAGAGAAGGTAGCACCAGGTGCAGGGAAATGAAGGTTGTTGCTCCACTGAGGTTGTGACCCTCACAAGCCTGAACTTTGTTCACATAGACCTGCAGTATATTATGTAAAGCTAATTTAAATGGCAGTTTAAGGAACAATTTTCATGCAAATATTTATATTTCCGCTGACTACATATTCTAATAAATATAGTCATTAATATAGATGTATTTAGGAACTCATGGACATTTGAATTTTTCAATTAAGAAGCACTGTATATAATCGACAATGTCTTGTAGCATAACAGTGACTTGAGGGCTAATGTGGAGGTATGAAAATACAACATAAATAATTGCTTTTTGCTGGAACTCGGTGGCTAATTTCACTGTTTCAACAATGAAAATTAAGTGTAATGCTGTGTCAAAGACGGGCCTCGAAATAATTTCCCTCCTAAATATTCCAATATGAAACAATGTATTTCTTCTTTCCCTTGCTAATCCCTTCATTGCTCATGTAAGAAAATTCTCCAGTTTGATACTTTACTGTTTTTTACAGTCCCCGGGGAGTGATGGCTGATGAGGCAGGCAGCCATGTCATATCGCACAGACAGGGCTCACTGTCTTTGTTATTACAAACTGCAGCCTCAGGAAGCCATTTTGCACAAAACAAAGGGTAAACCCTCCGCACGCCTCTGGTGTTGCTTGATGTGGCAAGTTGCCAAATCTCACTCTCCAGCATATGTGGGGGGTCAGGGCTTCCCTAATGCCCTCAGATCTCTGAGACTCATGTAAACAAAGCAGTGCTTGAGTTATCTCCATCTCCAACCTCTGGACCCGCTGCTGTCATGGCTTATTTTAGACATACAGAAAATACATTCCCGTCTATTGCATTTATTTACATATTGAATTGTGTCAGTAAAACGGTCTCTGAAGTACAGCGGAAATGAAAATGTATCCGAAAGAACAGTTTAATCTTGATTTATGTGATTTGTCTGAATGAAATAATGAAATTATAAAGTATGTTTTAAGAGCAACACGATTATCAGCTCTACTTTTATGTTGATATCTGGCTCCTACTATGGTTCAACTGTATCTCTTCCTGCATTAAAATCATTCAGACTCAGCCACAGACATGTTTTGACTAGTGGAATGCAGAAAGGGGAACAAACTTCCTGCACCTTTCCATGTAAAGTGGTGGTGATGTGTTTACTGGCAAAGACATATGGCACTTGATGATTAGATTTAAATAATGTAAAGGGAGCATTTAGGCGTTAAATATGAATTAATGTAGAGAGAGGATAGATGGTTGTGAGGATGAATAAAGCAGGAAATGTTGGAATCGGATGGCCATGAGGAATCTCAGAAAGAAAATGACACATCTTGCTTCTTGAGCAACAGACAGGCTGGAGATTGAAGAGGTATGCACGAAATTGAGTTGGATATATGGAAGGCTGGATCGGGGCGAGTTGGGGGGGGG
>CAFUXE010000321.1:144402-197973 GCA_903364295.1 Serranus cabrilla
AAAAGAGGACAGATCACTTTAACCCTGCTGGAGGTATTTAAACATTAATAACTCCATTGTTGCTTTGAAGTTCAAGTTCATTTGTCAAGTGTTGTACATTCAAAGCATTAGCATACAGTACACACTGCTGTGCACCTGGACTGTGGCCAATTTAAGTGAGCATCAGTAACAGTAACAAAGAAAAAATATAGTTTTAGGATAGTTGAATTATTATTGAAGGACTTACTAATTAAAAAAAGATTTATAGATTTATATTAAAATGGTATGTGTCAACTAATATATTTGTTTTTCAAAGGCAGCTGTGCATGCAGCCTACAGTACACACTGCAAATAAGAATAAAAATCACTACGTGAATCATTAAAAGTCATAAATATTTAATTTGAGATCTTTTTATAATTAAGCATTAAAATTTAATATGTTCTTTAATATGTTAACCAGGAGGCCCTACGGGACTATATTTTACAAGTGTCTTGATTAATTACTAACCAGCAAATGCATTTTCAAATTATACTATAATTAGTCATTTTATGTTTCAATTGTGGCTGAAGATGTATGAGGAAAAGCCGAAGGAAATTTCCATTGAGAGAATGTGATTCTTTATTCAACAAAAATGTTTCATTAGAAATACATTAATATCTCACAAATCTACGGTGTACCGTCAAAGAAGTATTGATATTCCCTTTTCGTGTTTTTAAAGAAGGATGTTTTAAATATTTTGTCTCTATTTGTAGAAACAATATTTTGTCATAAGCTGAACATTGATGAGTTTTCTATTGGATGTTAATTAATATTAATGGCTGAAGAGAGGCCCAACAAAGGATTGATTTGTCAATACTCATTCATCCCTTTTGTCAGCTTTCACACAGTGTACATGTTACAATTCAGAAGTATTTTTTTAAATTGGTATGTAAAAGTGAGACAGACCTTTATACAAAAAGTGAAGAAGCATCCATTTAAAAGATACACATAAATGCACACAAATTGTGTTATTTATGCCAAAATATGTAAAATAAATCATTATTTATATTTATATAAATGGACATGCTATACTTCATACTTATATTTCTTTTTCATAGTTTGATTGCCTGCATGTGATTATAGAATGTGTTAAAAAAGTTTTTGATCAATTGACTCTATAGGAAGAACAATGTAAAATAGGCTCATGAAAAGGGAGAATTTATTTATTTTCTTCTACTTAAATATTGTTTTCTACAAATTCTCCTCTCTAACTTGAACCTAATCTTCTATTTGTACTATCACCGGGTGAATGTGTCTTGCCTAATGAGCTGGACTAAGCTCCAACCCCCCACAAAACTGCATTGGATAAGCTGGTGGACAACGGATGGATGGTTTCACGGAGACTTGGATACATTGTTGGTTCATGATCACACTGGTACAACTATTAAAATCAAAGATTATTAATTTAACGTGTAATAAAAGACTGTTAAGAAGTGGAGGCCTAGAAGATGAGCCAGATTAGATTCCTGACAAGCCAAGTTAATGATGCCCTGGCTTAACTACACAGTGTATGGGGGTTAAGTGTATGAATCCCATCTAAATAGAGCCAAAATAAATGATTGGAGGGTTAATTGCACAGTTCTAAGCTTTTGATAATGGACTTTCCCTAATGATAAAACATGAGAATCTCCAAAGATCCTTCACACAGAATGCCTTTTTGACCTTTTTGCTTTTACAGCCCCACACTCCTCGAGCTGTCACAGCTCTTTCCAAAATAACCTAATTAAACTCTCTTTTGCTTGATAATTAACAGAGTTATTAGAAATCTTGCTATAAATATTGTCATAATGGGAGAGTGGGTAATTTGGGCAACCAGATCCCTGTTGTGGGACTGTATTGATGTTGCAGGGAGCACATAAAGATGAGTGCAGTGCCAGGGAAAGGACACCAGTATGGTTTCCTTAAACAAGCAAAACAACATTAAACATTTATTTGTACAAAGGTAATCACTGAAAATGTGCGTACTGATCACAAGCTGTATTGTGAATTATCTTCCAGTATTCTCGAACAACCTTGTAAATGTCATTAAGACATCATGTAGCATCATGAAGGCATATAGAGACTCTGGTAGCAGCTTTTTATGATGTCTATATTATCATATGTGGGGTACTATATATAGTGCAGGAATGAAAGTGTTACCTTACCTGTGTTACAATAGTACTGGGCTGATATTCAGCTTATATCCTTTAAACAAGTTCCATCTGTGACCCTCTCTCATTAAGCTGCTGCTTGAAACATGACCACTGAAATTTGTCAGCTGCCTTTTGAATCATATTCAAATAATAATGAAACAAAGTCAATGAGTGGAGTGCTGGGAAGGGTCATAGGGAAATAAAAACCAGTGCTGGAAAGCTACAGCTTGACTGCAAAACGATTAATGCATTAAATGCTTTGCACAAATTAGACATCACACAATGTGTCAGGTGTGTTTTCACATATACATAAATGTGCCTATCAACACATATAAAAGCAGAAACAGTGCTGTTCAAAATGCATTAGTACAAAAGTTGATATTTAGTTTTTCGTGGCTAAAGATGATCTAATTGATTCTCATTATAGTATCATCATAAAAAGTCCACAAGTGAAAGCAGAAGAAGTAATGCTTTGAAAATATTCCTGAATATTCACATGTAAAATAATTTGTGTGATGATTAAGAAGAGGGGTTTCCGTGTCAGACATAAGTGGATCATTATCACATGAGAGAAAGTCCACAGAGTAATGAATACCAGTGCATCACAAGTCCAGCTGGAGTTCATAACCTCAGCAAGCCATGCACTCCACTCTCATTATGGCTATGAAGTGGAGATGGTTATCAGTCACAGGATCACATGACACACTTTTTCTCACTGAGGACAGAGTGCCTCTTTACTTGTGTAATTGTCCTAATTGTGCCAAATCTGAGAGGAGTGACCACGAAAATGGAGGACTCTCTAGATGAAGAGCTCTTACTGTTAATTAAGTAGAAATTCAACAGCATGAGATCCACCCAGAACATGTCCACTTAGTGGGTGGTTTAAAGGAAATGTTCAACATTTTGATGAAAAAAAAATAAACACTGCTGTCTTGCTTAGAGATACTACCAGTATTTTAAAAAATGCTGTTCAATTCCAACTTCTACTGTACAAGTAAATAATCTTCTAAACTCACGATTTATTTGCTCACACAGTATCTTCCGATTGTCAAGCCAGGACCTGACTACTCACACTATATGTGTAAAAGAGAAAATAAAATGGCATGGCCCTCCATATTTTCAGTACACTTTCTTTAGCTATTGCACTCTCAGATGTTTGCCAGTTCAGGCAGGTGCAGTTGGAAAAAAGGCACAGACTTTAGGGAAATCATGTGGTGGCTTTGCTTCAACTGAGCGACATCCTGACAATGACTGACAAAGAAATGTCAGAAATCATCCAAAAGTCCAAGGACCTGTCGGGAACAGTTAATGTGGCCTTGATCAGTCCTCGCTACACTGCATGGCAGACCTTAAAGAAAGTAATGCAGGCTCAAATGTATGCCTAGCTTTAGTTGAAGCTATAGCTAGCAACCAGCTAACGTAGCTTAGCACAAAGACTATAGACCAATTTACTGTTTGCAAACAGCGATGACATGTTTTGTGGGCAGAGCCTAACAGGTTAGTGACACAAGTGACATAGTGCAAGGGATACAGTTGTAAAAATAATATGAATCATTCAGATTATCTTACACGAGTAAACTAACCCTTAACAATGACATTAGATTTCCTGACCCCTATTAACTGTTGGGATGGGTGCATGAATCAAAATGGCATTAAATTAAGTTTCTGCCACCAGTATGTTCATGCAATTACCAGTGACGTACACTCCAAACTGGTCTTCAGCTAGCAGCAGCAGTAGCAGTAGCTAAAATTCACTAATTAACACGTTGTATCTCGTTAGCTTAACCCGTACAAACACCATAGTATTAAAAACTGCACATTGTCATTTGCACTGCTCCCTGGAGACTCTTTTCTGACCCTCGTTCTGGCACCTAACACCAACATACACTGGCGTTTGTATGAATATTAAACAGAGGAGATACGACGTGTTAATTAGTTACCTTAACAGGTGCTGGTAAGTGTGTTTTCCCACCTTTAGCTAGCTTTTCCGCCGTGTTTTCAGCTAGCTAGCTGCTGGCTGTAGCTTCATATTTAACATCATGTTAAAGACATGAGAGTTGTATCTCAGAAAACAAGCAAACAAAAGTAAATCTAAAAATGTCTGAATTTCCCGTCAATAGCTATCTGGTAAAATACTTAAATTCTGAACTATTTTAATAGTAAGACACAAACAATAGCATGTGTTTGTGCCTTACTAACAAAAGTGGAAAGCAGCTTTAAACAGCTTGGCCAATGTAATGTTAAACACCTCTAAGTCACCTTATTGGGTACAACAATGGGTAACAGCGAAATATGACTTTTTGGTTATTTCAGAATAATAATAGACAGGCAATTAAAAGAGCATTTATAATATTGTACAGCAAAATAAAGATAAGTGGACCTTCTGAGTGCTGAACCTGTCAAAGTACTTTAATCACACTGGAGAATGGGAGATGGGAGGTGTTAGTAAAAGGGGGTGTTATTATGGCAGATTGTGGTGGCTAAACCCTGTTGCCTCTCCACCTGCTCTTTGTGCTGTTTTACAGTGTGCAGAAGCCTCTTAACCTCTAATGGCAGTTTACTGAACGTTTACCCACAAGTGTCATAATTTGCTCTAACAACTACAATTATGCTATTTACTTTTTGAGACATACAGTATATTAAATGGGAACGACAACATTTCAAATTATAACTTATATGAGTTGTAGGAGAAAGGATGTGGCTGAATTGTCGAGCACTAAATTTCACCCTTAAAGCATAACGTGTCTCCAATTTTCTGAGTGTAAACTGAAAGTAGGGCGAGTGTTTTGCTCCTGACAAAAGCAGCAGACAAGCGGGTGAACAAAGGCTAGCAAGAGGAAAATGGATTGTTGCAAGAATGATGTCAACAGTACTGAAGAAAGGTCATATTTCAAGCGACTTTAGGGTTAAAATCTCAGTCGCTTGTTTGGAAAGGGTCAGCTTGTTATTTACGTGTATTTTAATGTGAGAAAATATGCTTTGGCACTTAATTCACCAAGAAATAGACCAGCTGCAGTTTCATTTAAATAAAAGTAAATCGTTTTTTGTAAAATTCCTTTACGAATAATTTCAATTCTATTTATGTAAACAATCTGTCACTACTGGCTGGCTGAGGGTACACCTGTACACGACTTGGTCTGAGCAATCCACACACTTTACTTATTATCAGGGAATTTCCAGGCACACCAGTTTATAAAACAATGCTTTGAATTAATTATTCTGCCCTTGTGTGGCTCATTCAGCACTCGAGTCAGCCCTGTTTCTTATTCACAGGATGGAGGCTCTCTGCCTCTAATAATGGATAAACAAACAAGCGTGACGAGCCCGATGTGTATCACTTCATAATTTAATTACGTTTTGATGGCGAGCTCTGCAGGCGTAAGAATAACTGAGAGGGTACGTTGCTGTCAATGTCATGCACTGTTTGGTATATTACGATAGTGCAGATATTGAACTGGATTCAGTTTCATAAATAATCTGGTGTTTTCCACATATATTTATCCATCTATTTAGTTTCCATTGCAATAGCCATATAAACTGTATATGACCTTCCAACACTATTTTTAGTTCTATGGCTGAGAAAATAAGGATTACATTGGCAATTCATGTCCTCTGTCCATATCATAATTAAAAAGATATCACTTTTAGACATGCCAACAATAGGTAGCTACAGTCTGAACTGCTTTTTATGTGTGACGCTCTGTTTGAAACAGTATTGATGTTGACCTTTGGGCTGTGACTATGATTCAACACACTCTCTGTGCACTGGTGTGAACGGACAATACTGAGCTGCTCTGGCAGGCATGTTTCTGATAAACCAGTGATCTCCCAAAGGCACTTAAAAATGAGGCTGACTTCATTTACATGATAGTATTGCCACAGTGTCTCTGTAAGCATGCCGGGGTCAGGCCGGTGCACTGTGGCATTAGATGGAGGCACGCGGGTGTTTAGGAGCGTCAGGATGAGAGGTGAAGAGAAGGTGCACACCCTGAGGAATACACAGAGCATATAACATTCATGTTACCCAGCTTCCTTATCTGAGAGGGGAACACACGTGATGCACCATGCTGCAGAAAGACAGGGCTCTAGTCTTTGGACAATGCTGTATCAGATTGACACACATGGGGCAGGAAGCTACACAAATGCAGAATTGTAAATGCATAGTCTTGATAATTCCTCCTAAAATTCAAATTCATGTCTTTTATAAAAATGTTCTGACATATTTCTGTGAATGTACCTGCACATTATGATGTTTTACATACCCTGTGTGCGTGATACACCAATGTATTGATACTGTTGTACACACCTGTCTTTTACCTGACCAATAACAGCCAGTGATATTACTCATTCAACTGTAAGACAGTAAGGGTTTCAGCACCATGGACAGATGCCTGTAAATAGCATCCATCTTTTCAGTAGCTGGATAGTTGAGGATTGGTTGTTGGAAATGAAAGTCTGTTATTTTGCCCTCACATAGAAAATCTCTTTTTGCTCAATTTAAAGGTTTTGAAAACATTTTTATTTTCAGTCATCTTCCTGCTAGGAGTGATTGGACTTATGTAAACTTAAAATGTTCTGCCAAACAGTTTTGTTTTTTTCTTAACAGAGGTTTAAAGTGGCTGTAAATCAGTTGAGTGTGTTGTCATGCATCAAACAGGATTTAGCAGCATTTGAATAAAACTCTGCTAAAAGCAGCAAAGTTTGCTTATGTTTCAAGGCCACTATCGATCAAATCATACAAAACAACATCCACATCCAAATTAATAAAAATAAATAGTCAGCTTTGCAGGTGAGTCATAGAAAAAGAGCATACCATTTCAAAAAGTCTGTGGAAGGATTAATTGTTTTTTAAAACAATCTTTGTGCTCACATTAGAAATCTGTTCTAATGCAAACCTACATTTTGCCACAGCTAATGTGGAATGCATTGGGAAGATGAAAACTATAAGTGGATCCGTGTCACTGGATCTTGGGAAGGTAATCAATGCATTATTTCCAGCCTTGCGTTAAATCAATTCAAATCGTAGACACAGCCACAGATGAGGTAGCAGAACGTCCACTGGCTGAATTTATAAAAGGCACATTATGTTGCTATAGCCCACGTGTGAACACACACCTCTTAAAGCTCAATCTATCCCCTTGTTTAAATGCATGCATTTCTTGAGGACAGCTGGCATTCTTGGAGAAACATTAATTTCCTCTTTCACCTACTATTACAAAAGCCAACACAGTGGCATCAAGCAGTGAGTTGAAGTTTTTTCCCACTTCCCGCTCGGGGTTAATTGACTGGAGCAGGGAAATCTAAAAAGCATCGTCTCCTTCATCTATGTTTTGCTCCAAGATTAATGGTCTGTGTAAGTGAAATAAAGCTTACTTTCATCAGAGATGCTGATAAACTGTCAGAGGCTCCGGGCCGGGCAGAGGGCACAAAAGCATTCAGTGAATCTGTCAAAAGACTCCGAGCATCAACAAAACACTGATTCATATGTGTTGTGAGGTCTGGCACGGAGCTATTCTTCTGTGAACAGCAAGGAAGCAATGTCAACAATGTCATATAATATATATATGATATGATATAAGTCACCTGTAGTCTGGACATTTAAATGAAGCGGACTGCCACACTGTGTTTCTGTGGTGTTGATTCCTGCTGAGAGGCTAACGAAGCAGGTCAGAGAGCTCAGCAGGGGAGCAGGAGGCTTTTCTTGATAATCACACACACAGTTAAAAAAAACAGAAATAAATGTAAGTACTGCATGTGGAACAGAAATCTGCTCATACATCAAATAAAAAAGATAAAAAGATCTGATTTCCACATTGACTACTTGAACCCACAGAGGCAGTCTGATCTGTTCAGACAGGAAATCAAAGGTTTGATGGTTCTAATGAATGTTTTCTGGTGACAATTTAAATTAAATTTAATTTAAATAAATTCATCAAATTGCTGCTATTTTTCTCTATCTTTGTATATAGAAATGTACTTGTGAAAGAGAAAAAAAACGAAACAAATTGTCTAAATTTCAACTAAATTTAGTTGTATTTTCAGCATTTTCCATCATTCGGCTTGAGTGTGTTTCTAACAGCTATGTTGTTGGATGCATTTTGCATGAAAGCAAAAAATGTTTAAGTTCAGTTCACAAGGACTTCTGTAAAGAGTTTTGATAATGAGCCTTCGCTTTTGACCAATGCATTAAAAAAAACCTGCTATAGACCTGCATGTAATTTGCACTCATGCTATACCTCATATGCACATGCTGGGAGCCAGCGCCTGTGCTCGGCACTTAACGCCATGGAGGAGGATCAGAGCTCAGCCAGACTGGGTAACACCCATAAAAAGCAGGGGGCCTTTATGCACTTTCTTGATCCCTCACTCTCTTCCCATTTGCTTTTCCCCTCCCCCTGCCATGACAGCATGATTAACCATCAGACACACAATAGGGGCACATGTCCCCATAGCCACGGCCAGCTCCCTCAGACCTGTACATCCTAATAAGGATTAGGCAAGAAGTTAACAATGAATGAAGAAGTCCTCCAGGAGCCGCTAATTCTATTCTGCTCTGTGTCACTTTTCATCCTAGGCTATTCACAAATCTGTGTTTGAACATAAGGTATAATCCTCTTAGATATCAAAGGTGGACAAATCATATTAATTTAGACATTGCTTCCCCTGGCCCAAGGGCACATTATGCACTCGACATGGAGCCCCAACCTCACCATCTGCTCTACTCTCTCACCTGCCTCCGACTGACAACCCAGTGCACTCAACTCTTTATCCTCACATCTCTATTCTGATTTCTAAATTGACATGTTTGTAGTTTTCTCAAAGAAAAATGTAAAATATTGAAAAAGTTGACAGATTAGCCAGTTATCCAATGGTAGAGTTTCTTTAGAAAAGTTTTATGCAATTCACAAAATATTTTAAGTAATTCTCAATCTGAGCCACATTTATAACATTTCTCTTTTCCAGTGGTTGTATCCAGATTAAGTAAAAGTACTGGCCTCACCCAGACTTTGATATATATTTCAAATATATTATTGGATTATAATCACTGATGCATTTGTATAAGCAGTTTTTTTTTCACAATGTAGGGCTCATTTTAAATACTTAATGTTATGAGGTTTAATTAAAAAAAGTCTAATCACTTTCAATGTATCATGTTTTTATGACTTTAAATCTTGACCTGGAAAGTAACAAAAAAGCTATCAGCTAAATGTAGCGGAGCAGAAGTATAAAGTTAAATAAAATGGAAAAACTCAAGTACAAGTACCTTAATAACTGAGTAAATGTACTTAGTGACTTTCCACTACCGCTCTTTTCCCTTAACTCTGATACATATCAAACATGCAACATTGTGTTTATTATATTTTTTTCTGAATAGAACTGAATATAGGGAGGTTATTGTAAATGTCAGGCAAAAACTAACTCCTGCATTTTAAAACGGAAGTATAATGTTTAAGATGGCTCTTTTGAACATATAGAGAAGCGGAGTAAGACTTTTGTCCAAGATCAGAGAAATATCACTGAAAGACAACATCCCCATCATACCATGTCCTCTTCACTGGTGTTATATCTGCCCACTTGTGCAGCCAACTTCATTTCCACTTGAATTTTATCAACCTTCTGCCGGCCTCTCAAGGAGCTAGCATACACACTCTGACATGAATTAGCCCCAGATTGACTGATACTGTTTCACCCCGGGGAATTCACAAGTCCCTGGCTTTTCTCATCCTTCACTCTTTTCTCCTCTCCACTTTTCTTTCACACCACTGCTTCTGGTTGGTTTTCTCTCCGAGCTTGTCCTTGTCACTCAGCTGTCCGTGAGACATCAGGCTTTCCCCTTTGTTTGACAGACAGGTGCTAGCAATGTCTGATGGAGTAATTTACCACAAATGTGCAAAACATGAATGATCAGACAAATGTCATCCAAGGTGGTGGAGAGCGCTGAGGATGGAGAAGGGAGGTCCATTTCCATTCATCACAAGTACTGACAGATGGTCCCAGTTCTCATTTTCCATCTTTCTATACCATGTCCCTCAGCTCATTAATGCTCTAGCTCCTCTACAGGTTGATTTATTCTCCACTTGAAGTCGATGCTTACCATCACTTGAGAAAACAACCTGTGTATTTGAAAGTGTTGGACCAATCATGAAATGGGCAATTAGAGGAGCACTATATAATGTAAACAATAAACGTCTGAAGAAAGCGATTTTCACTCCACTTATCATTGACACCCCTTGTTAAGTCATGTAAAATAAAAGTGCTGAGTCTTACTATGACAGCAAGTGGGTAAGTCATTTCTCAGCTGGTCGCATTGACTAAAAAAATGGACGTAGTCACCGCATAAATTTCCCACAGTTACCATCTTTGCAAAGCTAACTCCGCCCAACTACCCGGATAATCCAAATATGGGCAAAGAGCTGGAGCTGAGGCAGGCCGAGACACGCCCACCTAGCTTGAAGCTAACAAGCTAGACTAATGAGGCTAACAAGCTACGCTATATGCTACGTATGTACAGGAAGGACAGTGACCGGAAAAAAACTATTGTGTCCATTCTATATATCAAACCATAAGTCCATATTGTAATTATCGTGACACCATCCTCAATGGTTTTAAATATATAATTAGGGTAATTTGAAATACTGGATTTTATTGAGTACTGTGGCCAGTGTTATTGTAAATCACAATAGTTTACCTTTACTTTATACATGTCAATCTGAGGCCAACCAATTAACCTGAATTTAGATTTAACTTAAAAAAAGTTTATTTGGATGCCACCTGATGGCTTGTAGAGAGACAATCAAAATGTAAATAATGGATGGTAATGACCTAGGTGTGCTGCATTGTCTTCCACATGCAAAAATATCTCATTTATATTACACGAAAGATCTGTCAGCACTTGTCCTGGCAACTATTGCAGAGGTAATGTGTCTGCCACGGGTAGAAAATTGATCTTCCTTTTAAATGACTTTTCATCTGTGATGCACACACATTAGTCGTATCTGATTCTGAACCAGTAGTAGTCACGTTTCTAAGAGTAGCCGACAGTCCGATGTGGAGGTCACAAAACAGCAACCTGCATGATGCAAAGCCCCGTGTGATATGATACACCGCCTGTCAATGTACATGCATCACCCAGGGAAATGTGAACATGGCCGACATCAAAAGAAATCAACCAATTGTATTAGTGAATGCACTACAACAAAGATGTGATTTACATGAAGAATAAGACTAATCTATACAAAGACAATCAGTCGGAGGCTTTGCTCACATGATGTAACACTTCGGAGGATCATACCATGCCAATCATGGATTATCTGGGGTTCAAAAAGAAAGAAAATGAATGATGGGTAAGAGTTTTTGGTTGCAGGCAAGCAGAGGTGTATCAAATCACAGGAGGCACACAACAGATGCAGTGGAATAAAGCACTCTAATCCCCTGGCTGGAAATAGATTTAAAAATTATTTTAGGGGATTAATAGAAATCAAAGAGATAATCTTATATCATACAAATTCCACCCAGGTGGATGTTTTTTTTCTCTGTTGGTGAGGAGAGGTTTATACTTTGTGATAATCGTGACGTGCTTTGTTTATTTTAATATTAATCTTTATTTTAACATGCCATACTAGTACAGTTACTATCTGACTGCTCCTGTCCTGATATTGTTAATATTATTACTTTTTACTGGAATTTTAGCACGCCGAACTCTTCATATACCATCAAAAAATACTCACTTTTACTTATTATAAAATATTCAACAATGCTATTAAAACGTACACCTGCAGCAGAAAGTATATTAACCTTGTTTTAACACCCACCCCAATGTAATGCATATTTTGTATTACATTATTGGGAACATATTTAATCATTGTAATTGTTTATCATTACATTTATTGCACAACAATAATGTATTACAAAAATACAAATTGTCTTATTGTTAGTAATGCACTGGAGAAGTGTCAGTGATATCTAGTTAAATGTTTTGAAATTTGGTGACATCGTTACTATTTAAAAAATGATTCCCCTCATCTTCAAAATGTGGAAGTCTTAGAAAATAGGTTTGATATACTTTATTATGTTTTGGGACAATAATAGGGAGAAAGGGAAAACACAGCAGGCTGGGGGCTCCTCAGAGCACCTATAGACAGAAAATTGAGCAGCCATGATGGGGTTATTTGCCTCCTCTCTGTGTGAAGGAGCCCAGGTTCTTGGAGACACAGAGGATGAAAGAAATCAATACACAACACAACACTCAGGATCCAACACAAACACCTCAACCAAAGGCCATCTCCCCAAGTCTGCTGTGACCCTGAAATGACCATATTCTCTTATTGTTCCCTCATCTCCATTGAGAGGATAAGAACGGCACGAAATTGATTGTGTCTCCACAAACTGGAGATAGTCATTGATTTTCCCCTCTTCTTTTCAAAAAACAGGAACGCTTTGTTCAACTGACATATACGTCTTCCTTCTCTTCCAAGGTGGATATACCAAAAGCATTCAAGGTAAGCAGGGATGCAGTGCCCATACAGAAACAGGCAAAGGAAAAGCCAGAAATGCCAGAGAGTGGATCAGCCCTGCTACGAGCTCTACAATATTCAGAGACCAGCTTCTCGACAGAGGCCCTTCCTTCTCCCCAGGGGTTTGATGCTGATCGCTGACAACTCCTGATGGGAGAGTACAGTGTCGTGGCTTCTTTTATCTCTCACTATCTCCAGAGAGAGAAGCCAATAGGTGTGCTGCAGCAAGGCCACTGACAAGAGCTCACCACGGGTCCTGTGATATTATCTGGGGTCAGATGTGACGAATCAGTCAATCACTCCTTCTAGTCGTCTCTCTCTCTTTAATTCTCACTCGCTCCTCGCGGGAACCGGAACGTTGCAAGAGATCAATTGCTTGCAAATAGCTTTATTGACATGACAAATGAAACATCTGCATGGATGAGGCTGTTTAGACAAAAAATTAGCACGGTGTAGCAGTGGTGGAAGTGTGAAGTAGTGTCAGATGCAGTATATGGCCAAATCAGTATGATGAGATTTATTTATACTATGTTTTCTCATACAACGGTTTGCATTGTATTTGAAAAGTGAAAAGTTGTGCACCATTTGCTGTGTGATGTCCTGCAATGTCTAGTAACTTTAGTGAAGCCCCTGCAGAGCAGAACCTGTTAAGGCAACAATACTACTTGGTTAGGTTTAGAAAGAGATCAGGTTAAAAAGATGATGGGTTATGGAACTTCGGTATTTGATGTTACAAAAGCATGTATCGTTACTTAAGTATGCAACATCACGTAAATTAAAATAATTTAACATTGACTTTTGGTTTCACATGGGACACAAATGGCGGCCTCTTTGGTGAGAGTCCCCCATTTATTTGAGTACGAATAGCAAATGAGAACAGCATGATTTAATCTGTTGTTGCTGGCCTTAAAAAACCCAGTATCTCTAAATTGTAGATTTTAAATTCCAATAAACTGAAGAATTAAGTGTTTGCTTATGGATCAAGAAAATTCCCCTACTTCTTAAGCTAAGAAGCTTAAATCATTTAAAACCAATTGATGTTTTTATTTGCAATAAAAAGTTCATGTTTTGAAGATACATGATTTTGATACAATGCTTTTAACTTATAACCTAAATTTAAAGGTACAGTTTTGGGGAAATAGGCTAATGCATCCGCGGTCCTGCTGGAGCCAGAAAACTATAGGAGGCTTGAATAAAGAGCAGCGAGTGCCACAGCTATGTTTGAGATGTGCTTTGTTATGAGCATATGTCGTAGTCTAGAGGCATTGGGCTTGGCAGACACTCTACTGTGACAATCCATTAGCACTTCCTTCGGTGCACTCCCCCGACTCTGACCACCCACTGCCCCGCTGGTTCTGGCACTCTGGCAGCTCAGAGGGTAACCAAATCTGATATGAATAATATGTTGTGATGCATATCACATCAGCTTTACAAAGTGCATGTGGCTGATATTTTAAAGAATGGTTGCATGTTGAGATCTTGATTGATGTCTGGTTTTATACTGACTTTGCGTACCTGGTGTGTCCTTAAATAATGGCAGCTGACATAATCCAAGATAATGTTTCAGAGCAGATATGCATAAATGTAGTATGTGAAAAAATACATTAGGTCTTAAATACTATAGTGAATGTAGTCTGTACATTTCTATTTTATCATTCCTGGTTCTACCTATCATGTGAGCAATTAACTAATTTTAGAAAAAGACCATTTTTGTGACCATAATGCTGTGTAAAGCCCTAGGGCATGCTGGGAGAAAACAGATTAGGACATTAGCATCGTAGGGGATGAATGAAGACTTCTGGCTCTGCCTCAGGCCCTGCTGGCTGTAAAAGCCACTGTTGCTCACTGACATAAGCAGACAATTATCCAGGAATAGAAAGGTTTTAACATTAAACCCTCCCAAAAAAAATTTTTTGTACGTTAATAAATTGAATACACAAACTTCTTGCTTTCTGGACCTTCTCTGCAGAAAGTGGTGACATATAAGCGTGAGGTAACCATCCACCTTATATGACCAATTTCTAATAAAACTCCCCTTGTATAGTGCGTACTTTCATACAACTGTCTACCGTCTCATTCCAGAGTTGTAAGAATTAACAGACTTCTGCTCGTTGTCCTCTTCTCTGCCCTCTGGGCCTTTATGCAGCCACAAATGAGAACCCACAAATACACTATTTCTTCAAAGTACTCCTCTCTCTCCGGGGATATTGACCCTGCCAGTTAAGTTCTGGTTGGCTGCGCTCTGCAGAGATGTTGGGACTGTCAGAGGAAATATACGGTCCTTGTCTGGAACCCAGGTGTGCTGAGGCAAAGTGTTAAATTTGGTCATTACTCTTGTAATAGTGCTTTTATGTTTCGTTCGCAAGGGTCATATGTGCAACCGCCACAGCAGGTCTTTGTTGAAAGGTCTGCAGACAGAGACGTAGTCAGGACGGTCATATTAGAACAGCTTCCTATGTCCATGAAGACGGCTGATAGGGAATGTCATGCAGACATCTACAGAGTGAAAAGAGAGTGGGAAAAATTAATCCTGAGTGTGAAAATATGGTGATAAGATACATCAAGGCTTTTGAGGCATGTCGGACAAATCATTTGTATATGTATTTTGTCTGTGTGCGCTTGCAGCAACATATGCGTGCATGTGTTGATTTGTATGTGCAGACTGGGCTGGAGGCAGGGCCAGGGGGAGGAGACGGCAATTCTAACGGCTTTTTGATGTAGATAAATGGCTTACAGATGGCTCACTCAATATATTCAAATGAGATATAAAAACAGGGGAGGGGCTATCAATAAAGGGACGGTTCCAGGTGTAGCATCATGTGACCAGAATGCATTGATCAGTATACCAACCAGACAGAATTTAAGTTCCATGCTTTCAAAACATATTTTAATGTCTAAGTGTGATTTGGAAAAGACACAGTTTGTGATCTGCAATGACCATAACAAGCTTATTTGAAACTTCAGGAATTTCCTAATGGCTATGATAAGATGGAAAGTGAAGAAAGAATTCTGTTCTTGACAAACAATCGTTAAGTCTGTTAATTAAGTGGAATCTGTTCTTACTAAGAATGATATTTTAAAGATGGAAGGAGCTGTATGTTTTTGGTTATTTAATAGCTGGGTCAAAATCCCCATGAAATGCCTTTGAATCTTATTTCCAAAACCAAAAGCAGGCATTTTCCATTTTACTATATATTCATTGTTGTTTTTTTAAAATTAGAATTACCGTATAAGTATAAATACGTATTGTAATTGCTGCAATTGATTTACCCTCCACTTACGAAAGAGGAATAGGCGGTTTCTTAAAGGGGCAGTCACCCAATAATGACACAGTGGACAGGTAAAAATGTAATGTTATCATGAAAATAGAATATAAATGATCAAAATTATTTATCATATGTCATTTTGTGTCAACTCAGAGCAGCATTTGGGACGTGCAAAAATCATGTACACCAACTCAAAGAAAAAGGTATAAGATTAGGCTTTCAAGAGGCCTGTCGTTTAGGCCATTTATAGGAAAACCTGAAAATGTCTTTGTTTTGCAATATGGTCATGATTATGGAGTTATTCTGTTAAGAACAACAAGGGACTTGTTGTATATAGTGAGTTTGACCCATTTCTACCTTGAAGAGCTCTTGCAAAAATAAAATAATAATAAAAACAGGCAGTTAAAATCTATAAATTTGTAAATGTTTGTTGCTGAAAAAGACACAAAATATATTTTTTTCATGCCGGAATTAGGTATTTTGTGTTGACAGTTGGACTGTAAGAGATCAATACAAAATACAAACAAAGAAATGGATATAAAACCATCAAATAACAAAGGATAATGCCAGAATATCCACTATTGAAAACAGCCTCTGGTGGTGGTATTACAACTCTCTAAGATCCAGCAGTCTGGGCAGTTTATGTTTGAAGAGATAATCCTCTTCATTCAGCCATCTCCGTCTGCAGACAATATCCCGGAGGTAAGAGCTGCTAACACATTCCATACTATAATGTACGACCGGTATAAATTTTATTTACCCACGTTTCACCTTTAACATTGGGCAGGAAAAGAAGCCCAAATGCGATTATGCACATGAAGAATTAATCCGGAGATGAGCACAGGGTAATGTATGGTAATTATCCAACAGGATATTCTTACATAGCGATTAGCATATCTGGGAGGCCAGACAGGGATGGGAGGGCAGTCTGAGAGGAAGGAAAGGACACAGCTGCTGATAAGAAGCCCAGTTTGTTGGTTTGTTTTTTTGTGTGTTGATTAAAAATGTGGATAGTCTGGCTACAGGCATGTACTCGCTCCCCTCTTTCTGTTCTTCTCTATCTTCTGTGCACATACACAGATGAGAATGGACATGTGGGTGCACTTGCACACATACACAAATACACAGTAGCAACACTCCTATCAGTGAGACGGGGTACAAATCAAGAAGGGAAACACTGGATTTACGAAATAAACACTGCTCAGCGCTCACTAGGAAAGAGGCACTTGTGTGTATGTGTGTGCCTATATAACACGTGTATTTAATAAGGGAATAATTGTAGACCAACAGGTGTATTCAAAATAAACTTGTCAGTAATTATGAAGAAACCAGTTAGCATGATTGTTGTACAATCAATGCAATAACGTGGCAGCTATAAGAAAACAGATGGAGGAATTGTGGAGTGACTTTTGCATAGAGAAGGGTTATGGGAATAGTGATTTCATCAAATCAAAAGATGCAGTCCTGATATATGTGTTTGGTATTTTAACATAACACTCTCTTTAAGTAAAAAAATATATATTCATGTGGGTTTCTATTATTTATGTCTATATATGCTGCATTACTTTGTGAATCAAATGTTATATGTTGTATTTCGCCCAGTAGCCCCTAAGTCCCTCATCTCTCTGAGGTAGCAGTACTCATGAATATTTGCCGACAATACAGACAGGTTTCAACCTACATTATCTTTTGTTTTGTTTTTTCTTTCTGCCCTGTAACCCCATTGCACAACGTGACCACGAGCCACTGTATCAATTCCGGGTTTGGTATTTAGGTGTAATCAGCCATGTAGGGCACCAGCTTGCCAAGAAGCACGGCCCTTTGTAAGACGCCCATCTGTTTAGTGCATTGGGACAAGCCCGGTCCCAAAGAGCTGCTGGAATGAAAGAGTGAGTATGAGAAGTCCCAGCTGAAAAGACAAGGGTGGGCGGCAGCATCAGGACACAGTCTGTCTGCGGCACTCCTGCAGTCTTATTCTAATGCAGCAGCTATGACTCCCCTGCTTGCATACAACTCGGAGATCAGAGACTGACAGATGCACCAGGGGAAGCAGACTGGGATGTCTGACACATCCATCCTTTCATGCATGCAGTGTCTGTGTCCCTCTTTCACTCTCTGTTAAGCTGTTTGGCTAATATTTTCCTATTGACTCGGCAGTGTACATATTACCCAGCCTTGGTGACCTCTTAGCGGGACATATCTGTGTGAGCGCAGATCGATTCATACACTGGGCTCCCCCTCCTTGTTGTCAGTATTCAGTGGATGGGATTGGCAGAGTGGGAGCAAGTGATAAGCTGCTATAGGCCAGTCAAACCATTCCAGCAAGAGTCGTGACCCTACTGCAGTAGGGCTGATTATACCTCACCCGGGGATGCTATGTCTGAGAATCAAGCCTCTACACTCCAGCATGAAATATATCACCCCTGACTGAGATCAACGAAGCAAAATAGGAGATCCTAATAACCAGACAGCAAACAATGGGAACTAAAGTATTATGTTTTTTCCATGTTGATAATATATGCTTGTGGTGAAGCATGTTTGATCTATTCATCTTGTAAAAATCATGTCGTGTGTGTGTGAAAACTATATATACATACATACATATATACATACAGTATATATCTTATTCAAAATTATTTATTTTTAAAAACAACTTATCAGTTTTAAAGAAATGAATACAAATCTCCATTACTTCTCCTAATTCATTGTTCTTATTAATGTTAGTTTTATTATCATAAAAACAAAATTTAACTAATGTACAGTGGTTGTTCATTCCTATTTCATTACTCATGTTCAAAACCTACCGATGATCCACAGTTTTGCTAAAAAATGTCTAAGTGCAGCAACACCATACATAGTAAGTCAGCTAATGTTAAAATCACTTACTAGTATTGTATTGTATTGTATTGTACTTAAATACCGGACTGCTATGACAATCTAATTTCCCTTCGGGGATGAATAAAGTAATCTATCTATCTATCTATCTATCTATCTAGTCCAACAGCAAGAAGACCAGCTTGTTGTCTGTCTTACTGCCTTTTATGTACGGAAGCTCTCTAATTTACTCCTGTCCGGCAGCTTTATTTTTCTTGTTGTCTTTACTTTTATACTAAAGTGTGTGAATGGTTGTTCACTATCCTGTGTATTTAGAACTTTCAATTTGAATTTGGGGGGAAAAAGAACAAAAAAAAGAACACCACATTTACAGCCATTTCAAATGTTTCTTCGGAGCAGCCCAGAGATGTGAGGCAGGTGACCTACGTGTGAGAGACGTGGCATGTGTTGCGTGGAAAAGAGCCCTCTTACTCGAGTAGTATAGGACCATATGCCCCCGAGCTCCAACAATCCCCCGTCCCCTGCCCCTCCACTTCCCCCAAACTTCCACACAAGCATGCTCCTTTCTATCAACGCAGCCCGCGCCCCCACCCCCGGCCCACTGTGCCTCCTCTTGCAAACACTCCTGATAACTGACAGCAGCTGCGGTGATGAGCACAATGCGTGGGCCAAGGCAGCTCAGCTGGCCTCACTCCCCACTTGACACGGGTTTGACCTCTGGCATGCGAGTTGTCCTCCCTATAGGCTGCTCTGCCTATAGCCTGACACGGCCTGTCTCTCTATCTCCTCTCCCCACACACTCAGCAACGGGTGCATCCTCAGGTCAGCCAGGTCAATTAAATTCAAATTGAGGATAAATGATTTGTAAATCATGTACAGATTACGAGCTAACACACCACAGGGAGGAAGCACTGATGCTTTCACTCTTGTTAGATGAAACTTTAAAAAAATATTCGTACCAAGTTCCCCATGGATGCTTCATCAATATTTGCTTGTTGACTTTCATCTACCGACTCAAAGATAGCCTTACAGTCTCTCTCTTGTGCATGGATCCATATTTACCCTCCACACACACACGCACGCACACACATGCACACACACTCCCATATGTGCACAAGCAGCATCAGCAGTGCAGTATGAGTGAGCATGAAAGGCTTGTAATAGCTCTGCTCCCTAAGGGACTGATGACACCAAGGAAACCAAACAGAAGCTGATGGTGTGTCAGAGCAGAGGAGGTGACTGTGTTTGTGTGTGTGTGTGTGAGGGAGGAGGGGGGGGGCTCATCTCTCCCCTTTGCCATTCTGCTCCTTTACAACTTTACAAAATAGCCTTTTAATTTGCTGCAGCGTCTGGGGTGTCTGAATTGTGCCTGCATCAATCACCATCATCACCGGGGCCGCGGGCACTCTGTCCCCTGGGCCCTCTCACTGAACGGCCCCTCAGGCAGATCACTCTCTGTCCCCTCATATGGGTCTGGGTTTCCCCTTCTGTGTGTGCGCCTCCTCTTGCTCGCCTACTCTTCCTCACACTCACCCGTGCAAACAATGTGAACCCTGCAACTCGCCGTGCTATCATTTCACCAGCTCTGGTGTGCATGAAATGACCATCTTGCCGCTTCAGCTCAGCTTTGACAAATATTTTTTAATGGTGTTCTGTATTCTTACAGAAAACAAGCGGGAGGATTGATTTCTGAATTGATTTCCTCGATAGCTGTTTGATTATACACAAGGGAGTCTTTTAAATTAACTTAATATGGACTACTCTCTCTGGGAGGCTATAGGATATACTTTTGGATAATTATCCTCCACTCCCTCTGTGCCTGCTGCTATAATGATGCCAGTGAAACCCATCAGCATTATCAATTTGTAGGTGTTAGACTGATAAGGATGCATATGTGTGTGAATGAGACAAATCCCTGATATGATATGATTTGGCAGGGCAGTGTAGAGGGGGTCAATATGGATTACCTTTCACTCTCTGGCTGTCAGCCTGCATTGATGGGTTTCCTGCTTCAGTATTGGCTGTTTTGTGTGCATGTTTTGTTACCTTGGAACACAACTTTCATACTCACCTTTTGTTTCTCTTCTCAAATGAAGAATAACCAGTCATTAAACTTAATAAGAGGATTTTTTTTCAACCCGTACTCTTTGACACTACCTTTGTATTCCCCCTGTGCTACCTGTATTATGCTTCAGTCAAACACAGGCTGTTCAAAGACAGTGGCTCTGTGTTGTATGCTGAGCACTGCAAATGTCACGCCAAGCTGTTCTACTTCTGAGCCCTAAAAAACTATGAAGGCAGGAGGTCAGTTGACTCACGGCAAAAAAGGCGTTCTTCAGCCAGAAATGGATATTAAACTGTGGCCATCACCAGGTAGAGATACAGTGTTGTACCACACATGCACATACACATCTAGTTTAAACCCAATGCAGAGTGATACAAAAGCACTGCAATACATCCTGTCATAACTGTTTCAGAGAGGTGTTATGCAAATGCAATTATTTTAAATTTCTGAGAGTCTTTGAATCCTTTTGATATTGTCTGACCATACCACTTTCAATTATAAGCCTCCACCAAACAGTTGGTATGTCTGTTGACAGTAAAGTCCACTTTTAACAATCATTTTTTCCATTTAAGCAATGACAAAGAAGTTTAACTGGTAAAAAATCTAATATTAATGCCCCTAATGTACATAAGCAAATGAGACCATCAGGGAGAATATTGGATTTATCATAAATAGTTATTCTAAATGTCCTAAATGAGCTTTCCCCTACTGCTCCACCCAATTCTTTGGAGCCAGCACCTTTAACATTAACATTTATAAAGATTATCTTAAAAACTCCTGATGCTGTGCAATCTTTGTATATGATTTGCATATTTCTGTTTAAGTGAGTCTTCTGAAATGAAACTAAATCTTAAAAATCAGATTACCTATGAAAAGTCGAAGCGAACCTCATGCTGAGAGAGATTTTTCTGCCGTTAACTTCCTGAGGGGAACAAGGTTAAAAGAAAAGGAAGTGGCATTGCTCCCTTTGTTTTTTTGTTTTACCCTAACGTACTTCCACCAAGCACTGCAGATGCTCAGTAAGGTGGAGTTGAATATAACAAATTTTTCAACCAAATATCACAAGCAACACTATCCATTATAGGAAGCAAAACTGGGAGCCAATTGCATCTGTAATTCTAAATAGAGGGGAGCAAGTAAATGAGGCTGACAATGAGTCTGAGTCTTCCTGATTGAACTTTTGCCAAATGTAATCCTCATCCTATTACGCAGTGATCATGTAACCACTTTCCTGAGGTGAGACTGTGGCTGAACAATGACGGGTTCTGGTAAGCTGCTTTCTGCATATTGGGAGCGAGCAGGTACAGGACATGGTGTTTCACAGCGGGGAGCTCTGTGGGCTGCCAGATGTATTTGTCATGTTATATTGTGTATTGCCAGGTATTTTCCCTCTTGTCTATAACTTTCCCATTCCACCACTACCTAATCAGCTTTAATTGACTTTAATTAGCATCTAGTAATTAATTTTGTTTTCTACAAATTATTTGTATGAATGGTCCCAGTGGGTGGCCTGTTCATCTCGTTAGGGCCAATTAGCTGCAATTAACAAACACTAATGACATGCTTTTTTCATTCCAAAACAAACAGTGTGCACCCTGCCAGATTCCAGTGCTGCACAGAGACCTCTTGTGTGTTGGAGTGGTGCAGGGGGCCAGCTCGCTGGGCTAGGCTTCTAATCAACACCTCTAATGGAGAAACACAAACCCAGAAGGAGACACTTATCCACCCAACTCACACTTAGGATACCGCCGAGATAATTACTTTCCCCTCTGGTCTTTTCATCGTCACCCACTGTTACATTTAGGCAACTGAGATCACGTTTGCGGAACAGAATAAGAGAAGTCTTAAACATTTAGCCTAATTAGTATTAGTAGTCTGGGTCTATGCTCAGAGCATTACATTTATTGCTGCACCTCTGATATCCATTTAAATGGCACCAATTAGAGGCATGTCAAGATTTCATAAGATAACAGCTTTTGAAATAATATAGTAACAATAAAATAGACTTTGAGCAAACTGTGAGGGAACAAAAGGAGAGTCCTGGGTTTTGTTTTACTTGACAAAGCTAATTCTTCATTATTTGATTCTTCTTTTTTGGAAAGCATGTCTGACATTTGTACAACGAAGTGTGTTGACTAGTCATTTTATGAGACACACTGAAAATATCAGGCAGGACAGTTTAACACTTATAGTTCACATAAAGCAACTGATTCAGCACCTGACTCTATTAAAGCATGTTGGGCACTTGGGCACAAAAAAAAACAGTAATGGTATTTTTGGACAGGTTTTTCTGTTCATGCTTTCAAGCCATTTAAAACATTTTTAATTTATGTACTAATTGCATTCAAAAGTGAGGTTTTTGAGAGCACACTTTTAATATGACATTAACTGAAATAAACAGAAACTAAACAGAATAAAGCTCATAAGTTTATGTAATTTGTGTGCAATAAAGATGTGTGGAAATCTGTATGAATTTGGATATAAAAGCAGTGCACTTGGGTTTTTCACTGTATGCAGTGTAGGCTCAGTTTTGCAACTTTCACTGGTTAATTATTGGTTTAAGAAAACCTTGCATTTTATTCAAATTCGGTCATAAGAAAAGTATTATCATTCATGTTCACATTAAAAAGTAACATAGAGGAAACTTTTCAGACATAAAGGAGATACATTAAAACAAAAACAAAACCCTTATCCGTATTTTTGTTTAATAATAATATCTCGAGCTAGATCCATAATAGCAGAAAACAAAATTTAAATATATTTTTTTTATTCCTAGAAATGAGCTAATCAGACAAAGCAAGCAGTCAAAGTCTCTACCACACCATTGCATTTATGAGCTCGTGATGCTGCCTGATTTTAAAAAAAAATCTGTGTGAGGGGAAAAAAATCGGTCGTATTTTTTTAGCTTCAAGAAAGATTTTGCAACTCTTTCACTCGCGTTTAATTTTATACAGTCGGGAGCTGAGATATCAGGGACTCACAGAGCTGGAGCCTGTATGGGAAATGCGTTATCTCCTTCCCCAGCGCACCAACACGCTGCGATAACATCTAGAAGAGCCAGCCTATCGCCACAGATTAGAACCATTAGTGATCCGTGTCCTTTCAAAACGAAATGAAGTATAATGTTGGGGCACAACATTAATTCATGTGAAAAGCTTGTGTTCGGCGTGTTCATCTGTCCTCTCCCCAACAGGAATAGGCCCTGTGATAATTTGTCATCTGCCCCTGATGCAGTCTTATTCTCCCACACAAGCCAGGGAATAATTTATTCATATGATATCATCGTTGACCCTCAGCAGGCTATCCTTGAGAGAGAAACTGGCTGAGAGAAAAGAAAATGGTTATAATCTTTAATGAGAAAATTGTTGGAGGGTGAAGAGATTATTTTTATTTTTAATTCTTATTTCTTTTTTTCCAATTTATTTATGTACTTACTTCCAAGTTTGGCAGAGATACACTGTTTCTACTGTTCCTGCTTTTATATGTTTGTATGTTGACGTTTCTATACTTCATATTTTCTTTTTAAGTTGCTGTCTTTTTGAGTGAAGTACTTGCGTTAATGTATATCTATATTTAAGTACGTTGTTTGTCTGTTCTTATGAACCCAAACGCCACATCGAATTCCTTGTTGACAATTATAACGATTCTGATTATGGTAGCATATAATAAACATCATTTTATAGACTTGAAATCTGATGTATTATATTAAACTAAAGCTCATTTTAATCCCCAGCAGTCAGGACAACAATACAAACAGTTATAGCTCCTCAGGCTGCCAGTGTCATCATGTCCAGAAATCTTTTTTTATCATTCATAATTTGTATATTATTTTATTCTATTTTATTTCAGAAGCATAGTATCCCTATAGTACTTTCTTTCCATAATACTGGTGTACATGTGGTGGAGTGAAATGAAAAGGCTGCTCATAGGTTTCTCCTGCCGCTGACGTCATGGGTGTGTTAATAGGCAATAGGCTGAGCTTTAAGAGGTGCGCTCATTACAGCGTTTCTCTCACACCGAGAGCTCATCACGGGAAAAATGGGACACAAATGACAAGGCTGAGCGCACCGATAACATTTCGTTGTTATTTTTCGCTACTTTAGACTCCTCTCAGGATATATATCGCACAGTAGGCTGGTTTCACCCGTAAATCCGCACACTTCGGATGATCTTGGGCCCGCGGTGATCTCCAGTCTATGATTTGGTTTCAGAAAATGCTGTTTTTTCAACAGTTAACCTGTCGTGCGGAGCTGTTGGCCACATGTGGATTGTTGCCCCGTGGATCAGAAGAGCTGCATTCTGTCTCGCGGATGGTGATGTAATTATTCACATTAATTTGGGATCATTGGATTTCCGGGATCGACACCGAGCTGAGTGGGACGTTGGAGAAGAGAAAGCGAGTATAAACCCCTCACACCGGGCTGGGAATAACTGTAAACAATGCTGCACTGCTCCAGCTGTGAGAAGCCTATTCTCGATAGGTTCTTGCTCAAAGTTTTGGACAGACCATGGCACATCAAATGTGTCCAGTGCTGCGAGTGCAAGTGCACTCTGACAGAGAAGTGCTTTTCACGAGAAGGGAGACTGTACTGTAAGAATGACTTCTTTAGGTAAGCATCCACAGTGTAAAGTGTTTATTAAAAGAATACTAATAAAAAAAGAGGATAAAATAAAGCTGTTTATTCCATCATTTTGAGACAGTTCAAATTTATGTATTTATGGAATTTGAAAAATGAGAAACAAATTGGAAATGTGGATGTTTCTCAAACGCAGATGAGGCCTGTATTAAAACTACTGGACCATGTTCTGCCTCAGGCTTTGTTTACACTGTGTGCTTCATGTGAAAATGTTGCAGATTTTTATCTGTTTGTTTGTTGTTGAGAATCAAATATAGGAAACTGATGAAAAATGTGAGGGGAAATGTGTGTTTAATGATTCGTTGGGAAAAACATGATAGATAGCCTTATTTTCACATTATACTGCTGCTGTATTATTTTTAATTATAACGTATATACATTTTCCCTTAGGTTGGGCTATAAATATTATTCTGTAAAGTTGAGGTGAAGTAAATAATTTCTGTATTATTGTGTTAGAATAAAAGTCAGTGTTGTAACACAATAATATATTAAATAATTTAAATCTAAGTCTAAAAAGCAGATTCCTCAGGCCCTGATATACTCTGTCTGTATGAGACTTTCTCTGACTGTTGCTTTCTCTCCTCAACAGGACATTTGGGACCAAGTGTGACGGTTGCGCCCAGGGGATTTTACCTAGTGATCTTGTCCGCAGGGCCAAGAGCAAAGTGTTTCACCTGAACTGTTTTACCTGTATGATGTGTAACAAACAGCTCTCCACGGGAGAGGAACTGTACATCCTGGACGAAGTCAAGTTTGTTTGTAAGGAGGACTATCAGAACAACAATGGGAAAGACACGATCCTCCTGTCAGGTGATTATAAATACATTCATTCACACATTTATTGCTGCTTAGGAGATTTTTTTCTAAATCAAATTATAATTAAATAAATGGTAAAATAGTTATTATTGTTATTATTGTAGCTGCAGGTATTTCATTCTAATTCATTTATCAGTCCATGTTGGTTTGTATATTTTATTTATAATAAAAAGTGGACTATTTAGAATAATCATAACATATTTCTGCTGCTATAATAACTTTCTTAAATGTAGGTTTTTTTTCTGCCGGTATGATTTAAATAGTCAGAAATATTGAGCACCATGTGCTAACATACAACATCTTTTTTTCTCTCATGACAGTCACGACGTGCAGCGACCCGAGTCTGTCTCCGGACTCCCAGGACCCGCAGGACGACGGGAAGGACTCAGAAACGGGACATTTGTCCGACAAAGACAACAACAACGAGAATGACGAGCAGAGCGCCGTCGGGAAGCGACGCGGGCCTCGGACCACCATCAAAGCCAAGCAGCTGGAGACCCTGAAAGCGGCTTTCGCAGCCACGCCGAAACCCACCAGACACATCCGGGAGCAGCTGTCACGGGAGACCGGCCTCACCATGAGAGTGATCCAGGTAAAAAGAAGAAAAAATAAAAAGATACCAACAAAAAAAAACGAGCTGATGGCGAGAATGCATTTGCGGCACCGTTTAATCCATCTACATCCATTATCGGACACCTCGGTCCCATCCAAGAACAGGTTACTCTGTAGATTATCCGCTTCCAAAACGCTATAAAAAGCTTTTATAGACGCGCACAAAATGCATTTTCTTCCGGACACCAGGTTTTGCAGACACCTTTGGGGATTTTTAATGCTCTGCTGATTTTTTTTTTTCTTTCAGATATAGGGTTTCCAAACCATTTTTTCAGTAATCTTTACTCCCATTGCGCACCTAAAACCATTAAAAGCAGGACTCACTGAGCACTGATGTCCATGGACATTTTTAAAAAAGCTCCCTTGATGAAATTTCCTGGTAGATTTCCGCCATCGAAATGCATTAAAAGTGAATTTTGTTTCTGTCTTATTAGTCATCAGTTCACATGTGCAAAATCAACTTTTTACGCATTTACATCCATTCCAAACAGCCTATTAAAAATGTACTTCACCTAATCCACATTTTAAATGTTTCTGACAACAAATACAAGGCAGGTAAATATTTTAGGACTCTACAGAGTGCTTATAATTACCCTCATATTTGTATTTAAATTATCGAAATATTCCATTTGAACGCAACGGGGAAGTCAGGCATGTTCTTACACGGCCCTGCGAGGCACTAACAGGTTCAGGGGGAGTTATTTCCCTACGTCTGCTCTGCTTTTCTGCTTGTGTCATAGGCTACATTCACGCTGTTCATCTAATCAAAATTTTGCCCCAAAAAGGTTTGGTTCCAAAACCGGAGGTCCAAAGAGAGACGCATGAAGCAGCTGAGCTCTCTGGGCGGCCGGAGACACGTGTTCTTCCGCGGCCAGAGGAGGATGAGGGCGCTGGGAGAGAGACTGGAGGCAGAGGAGCTCGGACACTTCTCCTACTATGGAGGTCAGTTGTAGTGCTGTTTCAAGGACTGGTAATTCTCTAAATTCTCAAAAGTAAACTCAATTAAATGTGCTTCTTTATCTATTTAATATCATTTATCCAGTCTTTTTTATACTATGCAATGGCTCTGTCTATTTGACTAAAAACTCAAAAACAAACACATAAAAAATGTATTGTTTATATATCGATATTTGACATTTTTATGTATCCTATGCACTAATCCAGATATTTGTTTGACTGCAGATTATCCTGCGGAATACTATGGCTCAGGAGGGAATTATGAGTACTACCAAGGCCCACCATCGTCCCATGCTCAGACTCCAGCAGATTTGGGCTTTGTGCCCTCCTCCGTCCCTGCTGGCACCCCATTAGGAGCAATAGACCACCACCATCCAGGGCACCACTGTCCTGGAGAGGTGCACTGTTTCTCTGACACAGTATCTCATCATCCCGCGGACTCACCCAGTCCGGAGCCCAATCTGCCGGGCTCAATGCACAGCATCTCCAGTGAGATGTGTGGCCCCAGCACTCCCTACACTACTGTGTCTCTCAGTGACAACGGATACACCAACCAGCTGTCACAGCCGTCCTCAGAGATGAGCGAAGGCACTGTCTGGTAATCCACCCAACAACAAGGCACACCTGGATTTTTGAAGGCAAATCAATGCTTTATTTGTTTCTTTTATTTAAATGTATATTTATTTATTTATCTATTTATTTGTGTATTTATTTATGTGCTTGCATTTCTGTTAAACTCTATTTAACTATTTATAAATCTCTATATTTGTATGTCGGTATAATTGTTTATTGACTAGCCAATCAATAGATTGTTTTAATGTGAATTTGACTCATTAATACATTCTCAATGCTGGGCCTCATTGATCAAGCAATAAACAAACACATTTATATGCTGCAGAAAGTGTTTTTTTTAACCGTTTACAAAACCTTTTCTGCAACATATTTCACACAACTGTCCTTAAAATGTTAATGTGAAGGTGCATGGCTGCATTTTTTAAAATCGCGTTTCATTGTTTTACACAGACTGAGAAAAACAGCTTCATCCATGAGTTCATGTGTAATACAAGACTTTATCATTTAACAACAGAATATGATTGTGATGTTCAGTACATTTGACCAAATACCTCTCTCAGGACCGTGGAAACATTGCTTTTGTTGACCTTTATTTGTCAGGCATTTCCTTTTTATTTATTTAATTGCCAACACATATTTGCCTTCAATAGGATATCTTTATAAATCTGAAAGTTTTATATGCAACAGAAAGTGATTTGACTTTAACATGAGTCCAAGGATATATATAGAATAATGGACAACTGTACAGAACAGTCAACTGTTTACGTAAAGCTCCAGTATTCAGGGGTTTGAATAACAGCATTGTATAAAACCGATGGACGGACCATTTAATGCAAACAAACCAAACTTTTGTAGCTGTTCTATTTCTGTGCTCACTCACTGTGCTAGTTTGTACTACATGTCCTCATTAAAAAAAAAACAGAAAATACTAGTAAACCGTTGCCAAATGAATGCACTGCAAAACCCTGCACCTTCAGTTGTGAGACGCAGTGTTTTTAAGTGTTCACTTCTAATTATCTGAGCATGTTTGCAGTAAAAACAGTCGTTTGCAGCTCAGTTAGCCCAACAGCCAAACTGGTTTTGTCTTAATGGATCAAAATGTCAAATTATTCACATTGATGGTCTCATACACTGCCAGCAGCAGCGATGGGTTTTTTTTTTATGAGACATACTTGATTGTTCCAATTAAGTTTATGAGACCGATGTTTATGACCATTCACTGTATAATAAAACACACATTGATTGATTTGTTAATTATTTTTGGGGAAAATATTGTTCTTTAAAGTATGACTGATTCTTGGTTTTCTAAATGTATAATGAAGGGGGATTTTTAAAGGTGCACTTAATTTTTGAAACATGATTTATTAAACAGAATAAAATGATTATTAGGGGATCCAGTGAGGAAACAGATTTATTTCCAGTAACTTTTATAATTATTGTCCTCTCAAATCTGATCAAACCAAATAAATACTAAATATACATTTATATGTATACCTGCTTACATATAATTACATAACTATTAATTATCCCTAATTTACTGCATTAAGTGTCACAGAAGTTAAACTTTTTCTTTATAGACAGAACATTAGACATTTTGCCCAGTACTTTGAATGGGAAATCCGTTGTCTTAGACACACTCTGCAGCTGCACGGTGAAGCTTTGACTACATATCATCACAATGACTGTTAGGTTTAGTTGATTCTGATTGGTTGTTTTATAGAAAATAGATAATCTCTCCATTTAAAAAAAAGGTTTTATGCTAATTCTTGCTTGCTTGTGTCAAACTCAAAGCTGGTCAGCACAATTTCCAAACAAATTTCCAACCTTTTTGACCAATTATTGCTTTAATATTTCTATTATTACAGATTGAAAACTTATTGCAATAGTGCACACATCTATACGGGAAGATTTTGGATTTTAAATGAGGTTTCCTTCGGAGGTTCTCTTTAAAAAAGAACCAGAGTTTCTCATTGTGGTGTTACTGACAGCGTTGGCTAATCCAGATGAAACATTAAGCCAGCAATCAATGGACTCCCAAATCCAGGAGCAACTGGTCAGCATTCTCTTTGGATCACTTTGCAAATGTTAGTGAGCTGTCGAGTTTATAAAGTGCCTGATGTCTGCTGAGTACTGTGAGGGAAGAACACGGGACACTATAGAAGTTTAAATGCAATTTGCACCTGATGGTCACGATTTAAGATTTATCCAGACGAGCGTCTGATAATGTTCCTCAAACACCAAGAGAGAGAAAAAACTAAGTTATACTATTATACAAGGCGTTCAGACACAAATGGTAGAATTGGAAAGTTATCAATGCAGATAACAAACATTAAGGGTGTGTGTTTATGTTTTACAAAACGGCTTCTAAATCTATTGGAAAATTGTCCATAAGCCTGTCTGAAATGTTAAGTCATCTCTGTTTGCGAAGAGGAAGCTGATGACAGAGTGAATATTTTAGAGTCAGGGAAAGGTGAGAGCAGCACAAAGGACAGGACACACGCTGAATATCGAACCACGGAGCAGTGAAGCAGGAGCAGATCAGTGGAGCTGTGTGGGGGGAGGGGCAGGGGGACAACGGGAGTCACAAACCATAACCTGCAGGAAAACATGGACGTAGCTCTGTTATTCCCACATAGGTTTCTATAGGGATGTTTTAAAGATCCGGGTGGGGTTCTCCTTCTCTCAACCTAAACACCAGACACACATAAGAACTGAAATTAAAGGAAGAACCTGAAGATATTCTATAATTTTGTCGAGTTAGTCTGTCTCGCAATACTTTGATCCATCCTTTTGTCTTTCAACTGATTCGTTCCTATTGAAAACACTTTGTGGGTGAAGGCATATTTTTTCCTGGATTATGTTACGTACAAATACATTCCCAATGAAAGTCAGCCGAAGTCCATGCAACGAGGTGGTGGAGGTGGAATGAGAAGTCAAACAAATACAGGACTCTTACCCAGGAAAGCGGGATTCGTGTCCCTTAGAAAAAACAAAAGTCAGTGTTGACTTATTTACGTAACAAACGCACTAACCCCAACCCAGCAAGGACCTTTTAATGAATCTAACCAAGTAGTTTTGTTGCCGAAATCTAACCACAGGATTGCCTGTAATCCCAGAGGTATGTTTCCTCGAAATGAAATTGAGATTGCAGTTTCCTTGTATGTGAATTAGAGCTTGACTGATATAGTGGTTGACAGATATTATTGGCCTATCAAAGGCTTGTCGGTATCTGTGTGAATGCTGTCCGATATGTGCCGTTTTGAAAATGTTTTTTTCATAATGCATAATGCAGAAAACCTTGCTTGGCGTGATTTAGAAATGATGTTAGCTATTTATTTTTAAAGACAATTAAATAGTCAGCAATTGACAGTAATGATGTTTATTTAACTATTTATGTTATTCCTATTTCAGTTATCATTTATAGAATTGGCTGACAATGCATTACATTCTTTGCATAATGTATAATAATGTATAACATTTTTAAATATTATTCATTACATTATTTATGTTTGAGAAAGCAGCTCTCTGGGTACATTTGCAGAGTGAGGAAAAATCAGTGCACAATCCACATAAAAAGGTCTATTTTCATTCCAGCTCAGAAAATTACTATATCGGCCACCATATCGGCTATCAATGAATTTGCCTGATCTAAAATCAGTATCAGTGTCGGGCCCAAAAATTCCATACGGGTGAGGTTCTAATGTGAATGTAATGACAACTGCAGATATGGTGCTCTCAGTATTTTGACAGCTGGATGTTGTATGTTGGATCAACTCAAAATAAGTGCATTGCCTGTGTTTGTGGTAATGAAGGAAGCGCTCATTGATGCATCCTAAAACAAAGTTCTATGGCACGGAGGAATAAAAAATGTAATAGACTTTGGGTACAGAGACGATATTTGCTCATGGATTCATAACAACAGGAAACATACAGACATCATGAGATTCATCCTTAGCTCGACCCGAACTTCATCGGAAAAAGAGATCACTTGCAAGATAAATTCAGTATAGACTCCGGTCAGATACAGATTTTCTGGGGCCAGCTGCTAATGGGGGAAAGCTCGAGGCACCGTTTCCTTCATCAGCTGCTGGTTGTTACTCGAGACAGCCCATCCCGCTCCTGGATTAGTATCTGTTCCACATGGCTTCATTTCACAGTGTATTTCTGCGTTACATCGACCTTTCTGAAAAGCGGGTTGCTTCTATTACAGTTGTTATTTGGACTCCGTTTGCTTTCTAAACTATGTTGGTATCATGCCTACTACTTTGTTATTTTACTCTGAAACATATTAGCAGTTTTATTAAATAAATACAGGATTATTCTTGAATGTTTGGTCAGTTTTGAGGATGATCTTTGAGAATAAGTGCTTGGGTCATGTGTTTAGGTAATACAGTCACAAGTGAAACTGATAAAAGAGTAATTCATTTAGTTTTATGTTCCAGAGTTGTTTAGCAGCCACTTCCAGGGAGTGAATTATGTGTTGAAGTCATTTCTAAGAAAAAGTGCTAAGGCAGTAAATTGGAAATTTTCTTTAAAACAAATGATGTCATACTAATGTCATCAGAGTCTCTTTCTCATATCTCAGAATAAATTTAGTCACACTAAACTAACAAAGTCACATCTGTTTTCCTCTTACTGGATAGTTAAGATTTCCTCCAGGGTTTAAACTGGTTATTATGGACCAGGTTAATATATGAAGGACTCGACCTTAAACAGCCAAGCAGAGTTGTTGGTCAGTGTGGATTTATTTTCTCAAATGAAATTCTTTGTTGTCATTTACATGCAGTAAATTCTAATTTATAATTTAACAATAATGTCAAAGATTAGAGTATAACTCTACTTCATAAAAATACCAACAGTATCAAATGTTGCAAACTGTTACTTTTTCTGTTGATTAAAGCTGTCGAAAACCTACAATGTTTCACCGTTTGGAGATAATGCTATGCTGTTAATCAAACTAATCCCTGTTTATCTGAGCAAAACGCCATGATTAAGAGAGAGATTTGCATGTCAAACACAAGGCCGGCAAATCAATTTAAATCTAGCCGACTGTCCTCTGAGGTGTGATTTGTACAAAGCTTTATTTTCCTGCAGAACTACATTAAATCTGTCCAAACGTATGTAACATATATACCCAAATCTGAGCAAATTTTTTTTTAAAAACAAGTGAATGACCATCACAGACTAAATTCAGCCAGCTGAGTGCTAATCACTAGCACTTTTGGCTTGATGGACACTTTGACTGCTATTTGTCCTGACACTTGACCTGGCTGACAGCTAATTGGTTAGTTGCCTGCACTTGGTCTCTTTATTATATTTAACAAACATGCCACTATTTTTAGGTAGAGCCAGCCCAGTTTGTGGGATCATTTACTGAAGAAAATCTTTTTGTTTTCAGTCTGTTTTTAGTCAGGTTTTAAACGCAGTTCTGTCAATCAGGTAATAAAAGCTCTTCATAGGAACCCTTTTTGTCGATCCTCATCATGATATAGTGTGGAAAATGTCAACTATCTTCCAGAGGAGAGTATATTAGGGCATCACACTAATGGACTTTGCAATTGGAAAACAATGTCAGCTTGAATACCTGAAAACTGTGAAAATTAAGACATAAAATCTGAGAAAAGGTTATGAGTATAGGTGAAAACAGTTAAACAATCGGACAAATATTATGAGCGGATAATCCTTTATTGTAATTTGAGATAGAGATCCTTTTCATTTTCTAATCTAAGTCGTATTTGAACTTAGATTTGGCCTTTTTGTCGTTGCTGTTTCCTTTGAGTCTCTTGCAAAATGTGGCCCTATTCGCTAATTTGACTCTTTCTTCACTTTTTGCTCTAGGCTTGGTAGTCCACTTTCTGCATGAAAATCATTCACACATACAATTTTATAATCAATGCCCACAGTAATAGGATTCCTCTGGCCATGGGCAATTAATACAGTTTTTCCCTTTTTTTTCTCCGCGCGCTGATCTCAAAGCTACGAGACATTGGCTTCTCCTCATTTACATATTTATTGCATTGGACTCAAATCTGGCGAGTGATTGATGTGGAGCCTGCCTCCTGAATTTTTAGCGGCCCATTATTATGAAAGAGAGGGAGGGGGCTGCAGCACGTCAGTGTACTTTTGATTAAAGTTGAAGAGGACAGAATCATGAGTGTTCCCCACCTACTTTCTTTTCCTGCAGTGCTTAATCTGCAAGGCCAAGTGCTGAGCGGATTTCAGCACGTTATAGATATTGACAAGTCATTCACTCACAAAAGCCAAGGCAGATATGCTCGTTAAGATTTTAATCAGCGTTTCACTTGCTGTTAATTTTTAGAGAGTGAGGTGGCAATAAAATGTATTTAAATTTGACATATTCTCAGTTATTCTATTGTCTTTTCTGGCAAAGCTTGGCATTGTTATTTACATAAGACATGAATAAAAAATGTTGATAGTTGCAAATTGATACAGCAGTAACATTCCTAACCCATACTATACATTAACAACTGCAAAATTTGCTTTATATAACCTGATAGCATTATTATAAGACGTTCATCCCTATCAATCTGTGAAATCAACTCATCATGATGGTTTTGTCAAAGAACCAGCATGTCCAATGTTTCACATAGCAAACAAAAAGACTCCAGATGGCAACTAACAAAATAATCATCTGTAATATAATGCCATATAGAGGCATGAAAAGGTATTTGGTCCCCAATCTATTTTGCACAATGCTACACATTCTCCACACTGAATTCCTTCACATCACTCTGTGTGTTGTAATCGAGGTTTACATTAACAGTGAGACAAAGACATGACACAGACACACAGAAGGTTGCTGCTTCTCTCATTTGCAATCAAGCGCGTAATGTTCAAGTGTGAAAAGGCTCTGCTCTGCAAAATTATGTGTGCATGTGTGTGTGTAATGGGGTTGCAGACCACGGTGGCGGGGGGTTCATCAGCTGTAGTTTTTCTTTCTAGTCCTCCTATGCCTCGTCGCCCTTTTTCTCTGAGCCACCAGAACAAATACACCAAATTTTGATTCTGTGTTTGATCAAGTGTAGCAAGTGAAAGCTGCCTTCTTCATTTATTTTAGCAGTAAGTGGCAAGCATTCACAAAACTTAGTGAATAAAATGCATTTGCAGCAGTGGCGTAGTTGAGTCGAAAAACACCACAAGAACGTCATTAGAAGCACATTCACCTGAAATATAGGCCTTCAGTCAGTCAATACAATGCAAAGAAGAAGCAGCTTTTGCAGCTCTTCTGCTATCTCCCTTTTCCAGTCACGGAGGTGGGACAGCTCCTTGATAACTTACAAACATCTTCATCAGCTTGATTTAAATGTTTCAAACCAGTGCTGTCAGATGAGACCACTGTATGCAATGTTGTCAAGCTCAATGATTTCCCTGGTTGGTTGCCTTTGTCCTTCAGAGCCAGAGGACACTGATCACAAATAAGCCCGTCCACAGACCCTATGAGGAGCAGTAAACCAACATTTCCATAGGGAGTTGGCTTTCCACGCTCCACTGATATGCTTGTAACGCATGCATTTTAATGTGGCGCACCTCTCGAAGTGGGCCACTGCTGGACGGATGTTTGCATTCAGCTAAACTATTTTAGTCAGCACCTCTGTGCATACCACAACTAATAATGAGTATGCTGTGCAAGACTGCATGTTCCTCAGTGGAGCTAGTCCTCTCTTGGAGATATCAGTTAATCAGGAGGCTATTTTTATTCTGACATGCTACATGGGAAATACATCAGTGCCTGCCAGTCCCTCACAGTGCATTTCTGTAATTTGAAGTAGATGCAGCATATGTAGTTGCAATATTTAAAACTCAAGCTAGCAAATAGAGATGAGGCAGTACACCATTATCTGTATATGTATCTGTTCAACCACAAAATGATCTGTATCTGTAGTCAGAGTGGGTGTGGCTTAAACTGAAAGTGGGTTTGGTTTAAACCAGAGATGGGTGGGAGAAAACTCCAAGTTGATATTTTAAGCCTTAACCTCTGCCTTTAATGGGCCGATGAGAGGTTGCTATATATTATTCATTAAAACCTATTTACAGAACCGACTCAGAATTGAGCTTCAGATTAGCATTTTCAATCACAACAGTTAGAAAACCATTACAGGCTCAGAACACAGTCTCCTAGTGAGGGTTTACCTTCATCCCAAACGCAGGGTAGCAGGTTTGAGACATTTAAAATGAGAAGGGTGCCAGTCAGTCATGGCTAAAAAATTATAATTGGATAATAAAAAGAAAATAGCTCTGTCAAACCATACAAAACAATAAATATACAGCAAGTTGCAGCAAAATATACATCACCAACAAGAGCACTGCAAATACAAATAGACCACAACTTACTTCACAAAGTAAAGACTGGTTCACAGTCTCAGAGTTCAGTCCACTCAGCAAAAAATCCGCTTTGTTTTCCACACAACCACATAACAATTCAGTCCTGATCCAGTTCACCATCACAAAGTGAACTCAAAGCTATCCGGGCTTTCAACCCAACAGAAATCAGGAAATCAACAAACAGCAGCGTCTGAGTTCGCGGTTTAGTTAAAGTATTAAAAACATCGGGTACTCACATGTTGACGATCAGTCTGTCAGGTTTGCAGCGTGAAAGACCCACAAGTCCTGGAAACCCCCAGCAAGGAAATGCGCGTCCAACAGTCTCCTGACACAAACTCCCGAGTTTCCCAATCGGAAACTTCCCAAAAAGTTAATGCACTTGGTTATTCCAACTTTTTACCACTCCAGAGACCAGGCTTGTCGGTTATGATAACGCATACTTTCCCGCGCGGTTAAAAGCCGATGTCAAACTGGCGTTTCTCTGCTTCACTGACCAACACATTAGTATCTCTGGGGCCTCGTCATTAGCGACTGGCGTAAACCAGGTGCGCCGAGTGGGCGGAGTCTGTACACTTTTTAACGGCTTCCGAGCCGGCACATTACCCGGATGCCCCACGTGCTGTCAAGCTGTACAATAATAACTATGTTGCCTATAACATATAGCAGAGCAGTCAGTGCGTGAGTGCTAGAAACTTTTTTTCTGTGTGGCATCAATGACATTTCCCACCTTTATACTACTTTGTAGGAAAATGCTTACCTTCTATTTTTTTTTGTCAGTATTATGGTATCTTTATATATCGGAGGTATATATATATACATCATACATCATACATATATATCTGAGGGACATCACATTTCGATATCAACTATCAAATAATGCTCCCACGCCTGTGCAGAACTGATTAGTAGCACATCTCGATAGTTAGCACATTTCAACAGAACATCAGCAAATGTTTCCCCTTCCACTCAAAACTGGCTGGACACACCAACAGGCTGGGCTGGTTTCACAGCCTGGAGTTTGTGATTGGGTCATTAGGGGATTGTGTACTAGGGAACCACACACACCTTTGTTACAGGTCGAGGCTGCGACATCACCAGTCATATTTAACCACAGTGGAATTCCATGTGATGCAAAGATTCAAATTTGCTTTGAATATTTTTTCTTTGCCTGTTTGATCTCATGGAATGGAAGTGAACGTGAATATTCTCCAATGTTACATGTGTGAACGGAGCCTGAGTGAACTCTTGCCAGGTGGTGATGTAATGCTGATGGCTGGTGGCTACAGCAGATTTGACACATTTTTATTGAAATGTGAAACCGAAAAACTATACTTTTACTTTACAGTTACAGTTGTCGGTGACTTCCTTCTGGCCCGGCCTTGCCCACTCTTGAAGCATGCCACGTGGACCTGTCACTGCTCCTCTAATTTCCATACCAGTCAATGACCTACAGTAATAATTGTGATATATGGCCAAAGACGTAGCACCTTGGTTGCTGACCTTTCCCACAATCCCATATTGGGCAACCTTCACCACCACGGCCCACCCCTCCCCTTCTTCAACAGCCGTGTTCGGGGGGGCCTCTAACCTCCCTGTCCCCCCTCATCCCTGCATCTCGTCGTTGGCTCGATGTACGCGGCTCGCCACACTCCAGTGGCTCCATGAATGTTAATGTCGGGACAGGGGGGAGGGAGGGGGGAGGTGTGGCTTCATGGTACAAGAAGCAGCTTCACCTGGTCTGCAATGCACAGCAATAAGGCTTTTTGCATATTATTGTTCATACTGGTGGAGCAATGTTTCTGTTACATTGCAGTAATATCTGTGACAAACACTCATGAGCAGCAGTATTAGGACAAATAGCAATCCAGTTATTGTGTGCTCAGCTACAGCATAATATTGATTTCCTACTGAGGAAAAAAAACAGACATTGGATGAAGGATTTTTGCCTAAGAATCTGTTCATAAATACAATAAAAACTGTATTTTTCTGTGAAATCACATCAAAATGTAAACATTTTGTTGGCTTTAAACTTTCCAGTTCTTCCTCTCTGCAGCAGCTTCGTCTGCTTGTGAATTAGCCCTCGTCTCTCCGTCCTGGTGTTCAGTTAGTCAGCCAGTGTTTACCAAGCTGTGACAGAATGAGAATGTATGCATTATGTGGTGATGATCACAGGGTGTTGTAATCTTTGACCCTTGTGGCCCGTTCCAAACGCAGATTGAAGATTAAGCCTCTCATGCAGCTGCCTGACAGGCTGCCTCCCTGCCTCTGGAGAGATTCACTGCCTGACTTCAGCTCTGCATGCTGGCCTCTCTGCATTTAAGACACACTATGCCATTTATTGTAATTTCTGATCTATAGATGGAAATTGCTTTTCAGAAAGCAATTCACCCTTCATAATTCAAGTCTATCAAACATTATAAATCATGGGAGTCTTGAAATGCGTAGGGAAATTTCACTCAGAGGCACCACCATCATAAAATTATGCAAACAAAGGCAGTAATGTGACAACAGTGTTTTACTTCTTATTAGAGATTCAGCTTAAACCCCGACTCATGGGACTCATGCACTGTTTGATCAAAATATATTGCAGCATGTTCTGGGTATTACATTTAATAGAAATGCACTACTGTCTATATTTGCCAGCTTTAACCACTACTTTATTCATGATATAAAAACTTTGATTTATTTGGCTTTTATTAAACTCCAATTAGGAACATAGCTATAAAAAGTAGTACGGCATTATAAGACTTGTGGCAAATACACTTAGTATGCTTAACAGGCATCCTAAAATACAGCTTAAGTTAAATACAAATTCAATTTAGCTGTTTATGTTGCAGAATTACTTAATTTTTACATAATAGAAGTTACCATGTTTACTTTTAAAAAGTAGTGCTTAAAGTACACTTTACCTCAGCACAAGATTTATTACACTTACAGGAAATGCACCTAGGTACACCTTTTTTTAAAGTGCCATTTTAATGAGCATACAAATGTACAACTTCAAAACTGTTGGTATGCTACAATATATATGAACCATATTGATATCTTTTAATGAATAGAATATATTTTAACATGGTTATTATGAAATATGTAAAAGTATTTTGATAGGGTGTACTTGATCTCTTACCACACTGTACTATGAATATGCTAACTCTATATTTATTTTTCTTTAACTTGTGAAACTATATTATTTGATTCATCAGATTTTCTTTTGGAGATTGAAAATATTTTGGAGGTGACTATAAATATACAGATATGCATTTTGCATATGAAGTTGACTTCTGGGAGCAGAGCTCAGCCATTTCTATCAGAGACTGGCAAGAAAAATCTACCAACAGACACTCAACTCATAAGACACATGTGAGAAGTGTCTTCCTTTGGCTGGCCTGCTATCCGCTTTCCAATATGAAATGTAAAAAGGCAGGCAGGCAGGCAGGCGGAGATGAGATGAGCTCTTCAGAATCCTCAGCCTGGAGAGAATGAGAACAGCTGGGGCCTGGCACTCCCTCTGTGTCGCTCTACTCTTTGTCACGGGCAGAAGACTCTTGTTTTCAGGCAGTAATCAGACAGCCCTGGGGCTCTGTAAAGACCCTGTTCTCTTTTCATCTCAACTGTTGCACACACCCTGCTAATTGGAATCCTGCAACTGGGTCACAGGCATTGTCTCTCAAGTGCTGTCAAGTCATTGAGACGCGTGAATGTGGAATTATGGTTGCCTCAGATGCATGATTGAGTCTCCCCCCTGCGCTATCTTAATGCCTCCATTTCAATCTCATCGCAGACACTGATTTTCTCCTCTTTTTTCCATTAATATTTCTGGTTCCCTCCTCTGTTTTTGTCACAGTTCTGCCTGAAATCAGCCGTCGCTGGGGCTTGGCAATCGGAAAGCAAAAGAGTCAAAAATACTTTGAGCATCACGTCGTTCCTTTATTGTAGCCTTAAAAGGATTTAATGTATTTCTCTTGACTTAGAACAGGCAAACAAAGCCCGTCTTGACTGCTGGTTTATTTTATTATAAATCAACACTTCCAATGCCGTTGTAAATAGAGAAAGGACAGCATTAAGCCTTTTCTTTGCAAGTTTCACCAAGCTCTTGTGTTCCCTCCGCTACAGTGTTTGAGGAGGAACCTGATTCTGCAGTTTGTCAGTGATTAAAAGAAGAATTAGCCAGCCTAGCATGGCACTACAAATGAGCAAAACCCTCTGGGAGACCAGAGAGACCAAGCAAGGCACATTTCCAATTATACCACCAAATGAGTCATTTTCTTACTGGGCCTCCTATAATTGTGGTGGGTATTGGGTGCATGCAACTCAATTTGTCTTACATATTTGTTGGTAGGATGGTAAAAGAGTTGGCAGAGCCAAGGGGACGATATGAAAGAATGAGACAAAATAAAAAAAAAAATTGGGATGAGATAGATCCCTCAATATTTGTTTGATCTGCTTCATCCTCCTTAATACTGTTGAAGTTTAAAAGCCAGGAAGAAAATGCCGCTTTAATCATCTGTGGATTGAGGAATGGGAAGACTATCATTTTCGAGTAATCAGAAAATGTCTCTCCAGAGTAATAGACTTTGTTCTGACTGCTGAAATTAATGAGGCTTCCAGTGATGTGATTATCTGTTTCGAGGATCATCAATATATGAAAATAATTGACAAATTGAATTACTGCAAATTCATGGAAACTAGAGTTTTGTTAAAACTGCCTTCTTACTCCTTTTTTTTTATGTAACAGAAAGAGAAGTTCTGCACACTTAGAGCTAAGTTGGGTAAGCTTTATTATATTTGCAGACACAGTTAGAGCTCATCGCTGTAAATTGTTCTCCATCCTTGCATAGGAAACAAGCAGTTACTTATAAAGCAACTGGACTACATGTCAATACAGGCACATAAAAGGCACAGCACTGACCACGAAGCCATTTCACATTGCTAACATTGCATTTTCTGGAAAGCACATGACACAAGGAACTGTAAGACTGAATGCAACATCACACTGCTGTTTCCCTATTTGCCACACTTTGCCTGTCTGTTGGTAACAAACTCAAGTAGAGAAGTATTATGTGTTCAAACATTGTTTTCAAAAATTAATATTAAAAATAAGTAACATTTCATTTACATGAGGTACAAACTTTAAATAGAACAGTGAGTGTGGATTACAGTGAAAATTAGACACCATATGTGACATGTAACATCTAAATCCAGTGAACAGTAGCCTTTGTTCTTCACAGACAGACATGGTTTAGGGAATTGTAGTAAATTCAAAAAAATAATTCTTTAGTTAAAAAAAACAAAAACATAAAACCCCCTCAACTTTGAAATAACTGGAGCAAACATCAAAAGTAGTCACTACAGAGAGAAAAGAAAAGGTAACCCAACAACCCAAGGAAGTAAAGACTATTTTTCCACTATCTATTATCCACTCTGAGTACTACCATTATCAATGCTAATTTAAACTATCATCATCTCTGTGTGTATTACCGTTTGTACCATTTGTGCGTGTATGTGTGTGCGTTTCTGTGTGTCTATGTAAGATGCACCAGTTAAAACTGTAGGTTTGATTCTGGGTGCAATGTGAGGGAACAGTAAGCAGTAAAGTGCATTTAAAGCAGCATGTGTGTACTGTGTGAGTGAGAACAGAAGGGACAGCTGTGGTTTTGTTGTGAGGCGAGCTGCCCGTTGCTCACTGCAGGGTAACTGTGAAACAGTCGGGGTCTAAAAGGGACCTTGTCCTGCTCCCTGCTGGGCTCTCCTGTCCAGATCTGTTATAGTGTTCCTCGTCTTTGTTCAGTAACTGAGTGCTCCCTACTTAGGAGTGTAAAACCCCTTTTCCTGCTAATGCCCCAAGCAATGTGTTGTCATTGTCGACTTGGTCATCAAAACACTTGCGAATCTTAACAAGCATATGTCACAAACCAAGGTGCATTTTTAGTATGACGACAACATTCTGGATTTATTGTTGTGTTGAAGTCACTGATCATCATGGAAGCATCGACATCCGCTTGGGCCAAATGTGTAAACTCCAAAAATATGATTACATATTAGTCACTAGATATTAGTCATTTTTTAAATTGCACTTGAATACAAAATACATGGATGTTTCTACGCACTAGGGTACATTTAGGATAATTTACAAAACGTCATAATTGATGTCAGTCAATGGAACTCTTATTTAGTAAGAATCATAGCCAACAATTCATCAGTAACCTGGCAGCTGCCAGGAGCCGTCATGTTGGCTCCTCCAGCCTCAGTTTCCAGCCCAGGTCTCAGACAGGAGCAGGTCTGGCTGAGCCGGGTCTCCTTTGGCTCCCGCTGCAGCCTGAGCAGAGCTTCAGCCAGGCAGGGGTGGAGAGGCCAAGCTCCCACTAGGAGGAGGCCGACGTCTCCATTGTGGACAGGATACGGACCACCTCGGCTCTCTGTGTGGGCGAGATGTGCTGGGTCATGTGCACAATAGAATCCATGGCAACCTCTGGATTGGCTTGGACGAGGCTGAAAATAAAAGGGGAAAACAGAAAGAAAACATCATAATCATGCAAAGAAGCTGGATTTTAAATGTGCCTGCCAGGTGGGTGGATGGGGGTAATGACAGGGGGAAATTAGTTGCACTATTTAACTCTTCACCAGATTGAACCTGCATTGTTTAGACTGATCACCTGCGTATCTGCTTGAGGATGTGATCTCGGCGGATGTACTTGATGTTCTCGTCAATGACGGACCTCGCGCCCTCTTCTTCAGCTAGTTGCCTCTCCAGCCATCCCACCACGTCCTCATTATTATCCCACAGATAGGCCTGTAGAATGCAGGGGTGTTTAATCACACTTTTCAAGCACGTTTTTAAATAAAATGTTCCACGTTTGATGGCCCTTGAAAGAATCATATGACAAATGCTTCCGTCGGAAAATATATCCAAACCATAAGCTTAAAATAGTGATCTTTCATCACAATCATTATATTCTACATGTCACATTTTCAGTTTGGCCACAAGCAGTGATTGCACTGACCAGATCCTGTAGAAAACTATCAAATATGCGTTCCTCAACTCAACTAGAAGCAGAGAATGACTCAGTAGTCATGTGACGGAAATTCAGCAAAAAAAAAAAACGGCAATACATGTGGGTACCACGAAAAATGCTGTCTATAAAGATTCCAGTTCCATTTTTTGTCAAATAAAATAATCAAATAAATGAAATAAAAAACTTTTTTTTATGATTTATGGCATTATATCTGTGTTATGCTGCACAAAATATAGTTTTGAGTTCTCCCTGCTTCCAGCCATGTTTGTGCGGTATCCATAGAGGTGTATGACGAGACACAAGCAACACACCCTAAAACTGCTTGGGGTTCAGAAGGTTAAAACTTACATAGCGTATGAATAGGTAAAATGCATAAAATATCATGAATTAATGAATAAATATTGACAAAAACAAACGAGATGGACAAGCACAAAGTGGGGTCCGGATGTCTTTTTGACTGGACCTGATAGGAAAATTAGTATTCATGAGTGCTGGCATCTCTGATCCTAAACAAAGCCATGCTGGAGGGCTTAGCAAAGATTTGGGGGCTGAGGGGGTTTAATGGGCTCTTGCCTTTTTATGAACAGTCCTGCTTGAGGTCCACAAGAACATTTAATGCCCTTATTAATCATTTTTAATCTGTTTGCTTTTAATTAAGAAACAGCGTGTTGCTCTCCTATCTGCACGTGCCAGGGCTGTGATTAATTGTGGCTTAAGACAGCCAGTCCTGATTGGGATAATATATTAGCTAACAAGAAGGCCACTTCTTAGGAGATCTCAACGCTGGGCCAGCTCCTGTCACCCCGCGGCTGGTCCTCTGAGCCTGAGACGGAGCCTGGGCCGGAAGGAACAGCATTTATGCATCTCTGAGGGGTGTTTATTTTCATTAACTACCAGTTATCAGTCCATCTGTATTTCATCACGGTGATTTAATAGGAATGCTTACTACTTCTTAATCTGTTGCACCTTGAGGAGACACAATAAGAGCTTCAGGACAAAGAGAAACAACCTCTGTAATCATTCCCAGGAGGAATGACGGCGTTGACTTAAGCATCTACATTCCTCCCTGATATGAAGTAAACCTCTGACCAGAGCTCAGAAATGAATCTGTCAAAGACTCTCTTAATCATTCATCACAGATCCCCAGCTATGGCAACTTTTAATATTTGTAGATACTTAAACTGTATGAAATCGAAAAATAAGTGAGTAACAATTTGTGAGAAAATGTATGTTTAAAATCTTTTTAAGCTGAATAAATGGTATCATCATCATGATGATAATAATACAATGCAAGTTACTTTACATAGTTAACTTTTAGTTCAATTCAAAGTCTAGTTTCCATATTATGCAAGTCTGTGAAATATGATTTTTTTTATGGTTTTCTACATTTTCTTCCCAGAGTCGCTGAATATTGAGATGTTATAGAACAAAGCTTATGAGTAAACAGTGGAGTTTTACCTTTACGGCTCCCTCTGCCTCCACAAACCAGCGGCGCAGCATCGCCTGGATCTGTCCGTCTGTCAGCTCGCTGTTGGCTGCTTGGATCTTTCTCTTCACGGTGTCTTCCAGCAGCAGACGCCGCAGGCGCCAGTAAAAGAACTGACGGGACGTTTGCCATTCAAGTATATCCTGAGATATGCAAAAGACAATTAAATAATAATGTAAATATACAGCACTGGTATTGGAAGCTACTATTCCCGTCATTTTACAATTAATTAAGTGTCAACATGCAATCAGTGTATTTCACTCTTTTTGAATTCAAAGTGGCAATATGAGTAATTTTCTGCCTGTCTCAACCTGTTCCTGGGATGTCACAATGACACAGACCTCATTAAAGAAATCAGGCAACCTGGCATAAAGGTCTGAGCTGTACATTTGGCTCAGTTTTGTGAAATGGCAGTTTATTTTGATTGTATAATCCCAATTTATATATTTATAAAACATAGATATGAAAAGCTCATTTCTTTTTTGAGGTGATTATACACCAATTAAAAAAAATGAATCCTGTATTCCATTTCTGCCAGTAGATCCCTTTGAATCCTGCACACTGGATTTTAAAGGGCTAATTCCCATTTATTCAAATTGTATAGGGGAATCTCTTCATTTTGTTGTGTACTTACAAGTGTATCATTGTTAGTTCGGTTAATGTGTGTTACAGAAATGTCATTTTAGAACCTACATTGGCAGATTTCTCTGTATTTGAATTGAACATGCAGTTAAGTCTGTCCAGTAGATACTGTGTGTACAAAATATACTGCTCACATGGCCAGGAGGGTCTTTCACAGATGGAAGGCCATCAAAGTGAGTGTGTGTATGTTTGTATGTGAAATATGTTACTAGGATGGTGCAGGATGAGATGAGGCCGGCCTGAGGCTGCCCTGTGGTTTCTAAGGTGATCGAGCAGGGTCATCACAAGATAATTATGAGGACGAGTCTCACAGCCTGGTGAGACCAAACATTTTTCACTAGGGAGGTGCAGCAGGATTTGGACTGATACAACCCTCTGGGCTTTCCAGGATACTCACATACTTACACTCACACTACAGCCATACATTCATGCAAGAAGTGCTCACCGTTATTACACCCTTCTCTTGCATGCGACCGGGGGTGTCGTGGAGGTCTGCAAACTGCACAGCCACTTGGTGGTAGATCGGCAGGAGAAACTCCTCGCGCTCCTTCAGCTTGGTCTCCAGCTCTTTACGATCAGGGGGACTCAGCTCTGGCGTTCCTGTTGGAAAACAATCCCATAAAACACGGGTGTCAAATCATTTGCCAGAAACTGACAGCCAAGCGTCTGCAGGTTTTCATTATAAACAGTGTACATGGACAACAAATCACAGTTAATGCCAGAAGTACAGGAAGCACAGTGTGCAAGGGATTGAGGACAGGTGTGACAGCTAAAAAATATATCCTCATTTCATAATCCTATAGCTGGCCTTCCCTTATAGTCCCAGTCAGGGGACTTTTAGACTTTATATAGCTCTTAAGTTAATAGTAATGTTTATAAGTCAGAGACAATCCTACTCAGCCACAACTGGAATCTAATTCTACAAATTGTATAATAGTAATAATATCAGTTAGAGCTCGACAGATAGATCGGTTGACAGCTAAATAAACATCATTATTTGTTTTATTCTTACTCTTTATTTTCTCAGTTGCCATTTATAGAATTGGCTGACACTGTAAAATGTTGTTTGTATAATGTAGAACAATGTTAAATATTATTTAACAAAGTTTTCAAGAAAGATGCTCTCTGGGTACCTTTGCAGAGTGGTGAAAAATCATTGCATAATTCCACATAAAACAGGTCTATTGTCATCCCAGTTAATAAAATTACTATATCGGTCACCATAGTGGTTATCTTTTCATTTTCACCCTCTAAAATCAATATCGGCATTGGTTTCATAACGTTCGGGCGAAGTTCTGGGTTTAAACTAAATGGATACACAAAAAAATAAAATGGATAAATCATTTTTAAAAAAGAACAGCATTCAAATGTTGATTTTAGAATTCAAATGTCAATGCTAGTAACAAGGCTTCAAACCACTGACTACAGCCCTGCTCCCATTACGGTCAAATCAGGTTCTATGTGAGCATGCAGCTTTGAATTAACTATCGCTAACAGCACTTTGCTTCAGAGCTCCCCCAAACCCCTGACTGCTGTCACCAAAGACAGATTTCTGTCAATTCCAATCTGTTAGCTCTCAAACCCTCCCAAGAAAGCATCCATTCCAACAGTTCGCCCAAAGCGCCAAGCCCACACAGCATTGGACCACAGTTGCTCTGAGCCTGGAGGTAAATCAATAGGCTGTGCAGAAGAGACAAGAGAGCTGGTGATTGATCAGAGCAGGCTGTGATTGACACGTCTCCCGAGGGAGCACAGTGAAGATGATACAATCAACACCAAATAAAGAACAACAGTGAACGCACACATGCACCCACCTGATGTATTGCTCCCTACCAAAATGAGGACAAGGCTGAGAGGGACAAAGACACCCATAAAAGAGCTAGAATTAGAATCGATGAAGGGGGACGCACCCAGTTTTTCAGCCAAGCCCATGTAGACCGGATCCACTCTTCTCATGGTCTTCACCAGGTCCTTCCTCCGGAACTTGATCTCCACTGTTCCTTCAGGCTCCAAAACTCCACCTCTGTAGACAGCAGTGATTTAAATGAATGAGTGAAGGTGGTTTGATAAAGACGATGCACAATCTGCCCCTTTTTCAGTCCAACTCACCGGCTGTCCTTGTCTGCGTACATCTCCATGTGGCGTGGGTTGATGGTTGGATCTATAACCACCCAGGATCCACCCCTCAGCTCAGCCTGGGGGGGAATATAAACCAGCACCGGCTGCTTGTACTCCCTCAGCCCGTCCACGATGTAGGCCCCAAACTTCAACACCTGGTCGTACATATCTAGGAAGAGGATTTCATGTGAGATTCTGAACAAGTTTATTCCCAGATCGACTGATTATCACAGAGGCAGAAGTACCTTTCATTCCTCCAGAAAAGCCCCTCCAGTTGGAAAACACCATAAGAGGTAGGCCCTCTCTGTTCAGGTCCTTAATGGCCTGGGCTGTTTTGAAAGCAGAATCTGGGAACCACACCTGTCCTGCCTGCTGGATGATCTGAATATACAAATCAGAAAATCAGTGTCAGCACCTGGGTGTTTGTCACTGTCGATTCTCTTGGATGCTAGTTCACGCTTGAGTGTATGCATTGACTGATCCCTTACCTTCGCCTCAGAGTCTAAATTGGCTGGATCGGCTGGGATTGACAGCTCCACTGACCTGGTTTCAACAGCGACCACCCCCGTTGGTATCCCACCCAGTCTGTGGAGAAAAACCATTTAGGTCTGACATCTACAAAACACCTCGGCTACATGTACAGTGCCAACAAATCATTTGGGTTTATTGTTTTCTCAGGACACCTACCTGGCTCTGCCTACCACCACACTCTGCGCCCAGGGCTGCATGATCTCCATGAAGGAACCCTGGTCGAAAAAGCCATTCTGCCAGGAACCTTTTGGAGCTGTTTATAGAGAGGAGAGAGAAGTACGACAAAGAGTGCAGAAAGAAAAAAGAAACAGGAAAGAAAGTGGAGTTAATTATTGCAAATTGGAAATACCACGGATCTCTTTGCATAGTGTGTGCAAAAACTCTGCTTTTATTCCTCCTGCAGTCTGAGGTTGTGTATTTTTTCCTTCAGAATTTGTAATCTTGGCAGCAAACCATGATGGATGACTGCAGAAATAGGCTTATTCAGCTCTTTTTCTGCCTGCACACCCAGAGAAACATGCCCAGCCTACGAGGTTACCATTCAATTAAGCCTCGCCACTCATCACTACCAGAGACGTTGACTGGCTTCCCACACGGTCCCCCAATCTCTCTGCTGTCCAGAGCTGTAATTACACTGATGTGGAACCTGCTCAGTCCTGACCTGCAGTGTAAAACATGCTGGAACCATTTTGGTGATATCTTGATCTTGCCTTTGGCGGCATGATGTTAGGCTTCACTGTTTCTCTATAAGGCTCTAGTAATTAATTATTGCACTCTCTTACTCAGGTGATTTAATGATGAATCTGTACATTTGCTTTACAAATAACACCCCATAAAGGTGCTGGTAAAGCATTTTGAATGAAAAGTGTTAGAGTAAATGGGCAGAAGTGAAAGTAGTAATCATATTAAAGATACGACCACCCCAACACTATAGACAAGAACAACAGTCCCCTGCACTGTCATGTAACTACCTGGCCACAATATGAACGAGTTTTCATTAAAAGATTTATCTGGATACTCACTCTGGCTGGGACGTCCTGCCAGCATCCAGCGAGGGTCATATGGAGCCTTTGTGGGCACAAACTCCACTAGTCGATCTATGGGATCCTTGGCAGTGAGGATGGGCACCGGGCTGGATTTACACTGAAGAAAAGACATTACATTATGTTTTCATGACAAAAACAACACAGCAAAATTTGCATTTATCCCACTGGTAAAGGTTGCAGCATTCTATGCAAAACCCCAGCTAAACCTTACCATGGGCATGTAGGACAGCCACTGCAGTAGTGAGAAGACTCCCTCAAAGTCATCACAAACAGTAGAGTGGGTCACACCATTGTTGTGCATGATCTGAATACCACCAAGTTGGTTGTTTGATGTGTACACTTCTCTGCCCAGCACCTGTGGTAGGAAAAGATGAGGGTGAGTTTTATATCACAGGATAAAGGGTGACAAAAAGACGGTCTGACATTTAACTCTGCTATCATGGGATATGTTTAAAAAGCCCAACGAGGCTTTTGAGGGCTCAAGCAAGGCTCTCTCTGGCTCTGATGGAGGCAACCGAGTTAATCCGCTGTTCATGTTGTGCAACCTTGGCCGACAAATGGAGGTGGTGTCACCAGGTTTCTGGCGTAGGGCGCTGTGGATCAATGAGACCGCACACAGACATGCCAGGTAACAGCAGGGACCCTGCATTACATGGCCCCACTGCCTCGTCAATACAGGTGATCAGCGTGCAGAAATCTCTCTACCACAGCGGTCACAGGTGGGTGGCAGCACCTGCCACTCCTCCCGGGGGATTTTCTGATTTTCACAGATGGCGTGAATTAACATGTCCTTTCTCATCCAAAACGCTCAATGAGTTTAACTGGATTACATCACATTTTTGTGTTATGAGCAGTGTTGGAGGAAACGCCTTAGCCCAAATACAACTACAAAGTAACACGTGAGAGTACCCAGATTACTTTTTTGTTGTAACAGGTAAAGTCATGTGTTACTTTTTCTTATCAAGCCACCCAGCCGCTCCACTAGGTCGGCCCGCACCGGCTATGGGAAGTAAAGTAACTTAGTAAAGTAACTACTTAGTCTTTCCCCAACACTGGTCATGATCATACTGAAAATATTTATATCTCCATCTATCGGTTGGTCAAGCAGATCTCATAGATATGTGTGAAATTAATAAGTGGCATATGTGTCAAAATACTAGAACAAAAAAAAAAAAAAATTTTAATGAAGGTCTGGGTTGTTGGATGGCCCAGTCACATGAATTTCACCCACAGGACTGCCATTTGTGTTACGTGTGAAACTAGAGATCAATGTTGATTTTAAAACCCTTGTATGCAAGTTATGTAACAAAGACATTGATTTTAATCCAAACCACAATCTTTTCCTGAACCCAACTAGGCAGTTTTGTTACTTGAGCCTAACTTGTTTCTGTTGTTTTGGCATTACCTACCACCACCACGCAATGCATTATTAAGAGGCTGTGCTCATAGCTCATATTTTTCTGCCATCGCTTGATAGATGCTGCTGTATAAGGCTGACATGGAAGCCTCCAAACTACTTTTACCTTCAAAACTGCCCCTATGCCAACCTGAAGCCATAAAATCTCACTCCCAGCCCACCCTATTTTCATAAGCAGCCGAGAACAGGTGGCAGGGCCCTGACATGGTTCCATAAAAATCAGAGAGGAGCTCAATCCCTACGCTCAGCTCTCACCTTTTCAGCCATCATTTACTTTCTTTATTACCATTAATGGTTATGTATCTGGCTACAAATCTAGGCCGCTCTCCTAAAGCTGTCAGGAAAGCCTGCGGCCCCAAGAAACATTGCAGTCACCTTGACATACACAAAACCCCTGTGCCTCCGGCCATCGCCAGCTTCATTAAGATTCCACAGCAGAGAGGAGAGGAGGGGATATCAGAGGAGGAACAGAGGGAGATGACTGGAAGGAAGAAAATGAGGGGCGAACTGGATGTAACAGCTCACTGGGGTATTTATGCTAGTAGTTACTATCCACTCCCCATGAAAATATGAGAGCTTTTCAGCAGCTAATGGAATGATGATCTCAGGGTGGCAGCCTCCTGCTCTCCATTAAGTTCCAGTTAATAGCCAGGAAACCACATGATAAACAGGCAGAAAAAAACGACCCTATTTCTCGACTATGCAGCTGGTGAAATCAGTGCTATTTTAAAATAAACACGGATGATTGTAAACAAAGAATAAATTGCAATACATCACCTGCACATCTTTGGCACATGTCAGTAAACATTACAATGAGTCTACTCCCACAAATAGATCCAAACAGTGGGGCCATCTAAAAACAATTGAGCTCCCAGCAAATAGCTATGCCATCATGGGGCCATTTGCATGATTTGTCATGTTGCGATCTGTCATCTAATTTGAAATGGAGTCATCTTAATGCACTGACAAGGACAGAGAATGGAAAGCAAGACAAGAGGAGGTAGTGAAGCGTGAGAGCGTACACACCCACACGTGCATCCCCACACCAATCAACTGCTCACAGAAAACAATCTGCCTCAGCAAAACTTTTCATTTTGATTAAAAACAAATGATATGGGTGTCCTGCACTGCAGCCTCCGGCATGTCACTCTATTTCTATGCAAATACAACTTCATGGTTCACTTTCAATTATTCCACTGTGAGTGGCAGGCAGGCCTGTGGCTGGGATCTGAGAGGGAATCCTAGTAGAACAGAACGAGGCAGGAGGAGGCCTGATCGCCGAGTTGGAACAGCACCAGTACCCTTTTTGCAATTTATTTTTTTTAACATTTAAACACACCCTGTAATTTAATATTTCAGAATCTGCTGTTTCTGATAATTTATTATAAAAAAGAAAAACAAACTGTACATTTGGTGCTTAAACATTGCACACAAACATAAAAAAAGCATAATGTTTTCATTTTAAGATGCCTCGATAACAATTCTTGTGTTGTACGGAGATTTCTTTGTATTACCTTGTTGAGAGCACCTGCTCCAGTAAGGATAATATGAGAGTTGTCCACTTGAATGGTTCTCTGTCCAAGCCTCACCAGATAGGCCCCAATCCCGATGGCTCTGCAAGTGACCTGCAGGTCAAAGAATTAACATGAAGCCTTGCAAGCTAATCAACTCTTTGTATACACCAAATCTTTGTTCTTGAAAGATCACACGAGTGTGCAGCTCAAGGCTGAGGAGGAGGCTACATGCATGCATGCGTTTGTCGTACACAAGTGTGTCCACTTCAGTCTCACCAGGTTCATGGTGATGATCTCCTCATAAGCCAGAGAGGATTCTCCAGCAATCATCCCAGACCCTTTCAGATTCTCCACACCCAGCCCTTCATCTTTTCCAATGATGTCAGTGATCTTGTACCTGCATGGCAACACATATATTCACTCAAAGCCAGATGTGACCCTTCAATAGCTTTCCCTTCCACTGTTAGTCTCATGAGCTTTAAAACGTGAACACATGCATACTTGACTAATACTACAGCGTCTTGCAGATCCATTTCCTCACATACAAAGTTAATATGCAATAAAATATGTACCTGGATTCGCCCTCATCCTCCACATGTTCGCAATGCACAGAGTTCAGGGCTGAAACTTTCTTGTAATCCTGAGGTGTGAGGTAGAGATACTTGAAACCCTGCAGGGGAAGATAGCAATGACTGCTTAGTTATGACAGACAATGATACAGATGCAAAACACAAAAACAGAAAAGAAAACGGAAAGGTAAAACGGGGAAGTTTCAGAAATCAGATATCCATAAGAAATACAGTATAAAAAGCATTTCAAAAAACACAAATTAAAACAGAATGTATCAAATGAATTTACAAAAAACAAAGTTTCCCAGTCTGCACATTAGATATTTTGTCTTTGAACTTTAATTGAATGTACATTTAAATGATTTGCAAATCATTGCATTCTGTTTTTATTATGATTTAAAGAACGACCACATTTTTTGGAATTGGAGGTACTAATTAATGTATATACATATATATATATATATAT
>CAFUXE010000321.1:198165-227473 GCA_903364295.1 Serranus cabrilla
ATGTAGATCCGGGGGATGCCGCTCTCTCGTGCCATCTCAGAGGCTCGCAGGAACAACAAGTCCTCCTGGGGCCCAAATGAGCCTATCTTGTGTGTGATGTCGTTGCTTATGACGATGATCTCACGTCCGAGTGGATATTCTGGCGTACGCAGTGTCATCCGCCATGCCACCATGCCAATCTGTTTGGACAGAACAGAGGCACTTTAACATAATAAATACTAAGTATCTATCATATATATACATGAGACCGTATTCATAAAGACTGTTTCAGTTCAATTTAATTAAGTCAGACTGCAGCTTTTCATGATTAGCATAAGAATAGAAGAATAGAATTACTAGACATAGGTATTATTTCTTAATGTATGTCCAATGGTGCATGAATCATTGCCATACAACAAGTAAGTATTTAAACAGCAGCGAGGAACACAGCCAAAGAAACACAGAGACACCTACAGAGCGAAAGGGAAATTGCACATTTTGAAAGAGAGGGACAGACAAAGACAACAGCCATGTCATTGTGACTGGTTACTGTCTGTATTTATGTATCAAACTGTACAGACTGACCTCGTTGCCCCCTGGCAGCCGGTTCATCTGCACCAGCTGACCTTGGGCGTCAAGAACCAGCTCTGTGAAGGTGAGCAGCTCAGAAGGAAGAGGGCATTTGGGTAAGTGTGCAAAGGTCTGGAAAGAGTGCCACAGCTTTTTCAGAGCCTGGGGGAAGAAAGTGGAACAGTCAGAATAAAGTCAAATTTTGAAATCAGTATTTCACAATGGTCTTCACGTGAGTTATGCAATATTCTATTGTACCTGTCTGAACATTTCTGGAAAGTCATACACATAGGTGGTGCCCAGAGACTGAGCCTGGAAGCGCTTAGACTGGAGCAGGTCCTTGGTCACATAGGGGGTGTTGATGAGCATGCCATGCAGCGGGCCCTGCTTGTCTCCATATGCTTGGAACATGATCTGAACAAAGAGGGACAGAGATTCACCGCTGTAACACTGACAGATACAAAGTCTATGATGTAACAATCCCTTATTCTATATGCTTTGAGCTCTTTCAAACCGCAGCACAAGTCAGATAAAGAACAATGTACACAGAAGATATCGGGCTTTGTCATCATACATTATGAAGGCCATCAGACAGACAGGACCTTTCACCTGTGACCTATTCTATGAGATAAGATGTTATAATGCAAGTTTTTTGACACAGTCCCTTCAAATCACAGGAATTTTTAATTACTCCATTCCACTAACACCCACATTATCTTGCAACTAGAACTATTTTAGTTCAAAATCGTTTCATAAATGATTGAGAAAAAAACTGTTGTATTTCCTGCAACCATGTTTAGGATCATTCAAGTGGAAATCAAACTTCACTCTGATGGATGGTTGATGGACAGATGGATGAATGGCTGGATGAAGTGAAACTTACCTGATCAGCTGCGAGGTAAAAGAAATTACTAAAAGAATTGTCCACCAGGCTAAGGGCACGACACCATACTGGATCTCTACTCCAACTCAATAAACCTTAAAACCAGATTTTTCTATATTCTTCTGTATAAAAAAAAGACAAACCCCATCTTTACAAGACAGGTTTGTAAGTTGCATTCTAGGAGCTGAGGTTTCTAGGATGGAACCGAAGCCCTTTGCCAGTGACTGGACAATAACCAGATGAGATGGAAGATGTATGAGTGCCCCACCTGACGGTCTTTGGGCCCCACCTGTCCCGTTCGGGAATCAGTGACCTCCTTGTACAGGCTGATGTCCAGGTAGTAGCCCGATTCGTTGGTGAGGAAGAGGCGGATGGGGATTTGCTTCCCTGTTGGAGTCAGGCGAATGTTAATTTTTAGTTCGGCCTGCAGGACACGCAGCTTCCACAGACGGCTGCCGTAACGCATCACCATGGAGCGCACGGACTCCTCAATCTGAAGTTTGTAGAGAAAGAAGAACCATTAAGAACCATGTGGTCATACTGTGTATCAGAGATATGTTTGTGTGTGTGTGATGGTTTCACAAACTTTTGATGGATCCATGATGACCGTAGGAACAAAATTGAGGAAGATATGGTTGCAGTCAGTTCGCACAGTTGTGTTGTTGAAAGCCACTTCCAGCTCATCCATGGCCTCCAGCAGCAGACGCTCTGCCTCATTGTGGAGGTATTCAAAAGAGGCCTCCTAATTAAGGAACAGAAGAAAAAAATGTCAATGGGATCATGTCAAAAATAGGCAATGCAAAGTTTGTTCCTCTGTTTTCTCACCTTTGTGACCAGATCAGAGTGGCGGATGATGGCTCGCACGAAGAAACGATAGTCTGTAACCTCTGTGCCCACCTCCACGCGGGCTGCTCCCAGGTACAGGTGCATCTTGTGGTTGGCACATGGGATGGCAGTCAGGGCAAAATTGCGCATTCGGTTGAGCTCCAACTGGAAAGCCAGTGCTGGCTCCAAATGCCGATAGATCCGGTCCTCTTCAAACTATCGAGAAACAGGAAGAACACAATCACAAACACATTCTGAAACACTTTCCAGAGGAACTTTTTCTTTACAAGTTAAGCCTCCCTGCCATCATCTTCTCCATTAACAGAATAAGTTCAAATTGGCAATTTCAGGAGCAGCGAGTTGATGTAAGAGTAAAAAGATGCCTGTGAGCCACACACTGTATTAAGTAAATGAAATTATGGGCAATCTCAATCTCCGAAAGCTGCTAATGGGTGTCATTTCTCTTAAATGGGAGACATAATTAAAGAGTTCATTACTTTAATGAGTTTTGGTGGTGTCATTGTAGTGAAACTATCAGGGGTAACGGAGAGGAAGAGCCATCACTGATTGTGATAGAGTGAAATTCAGCACTGCCAGGGGGGTGAAAAGTTGTGTCTTAAAACCACAACACGGTTTTGGTCTCCCAGCCAAAGGAAAAGTTTCAATAAGTTTTATTCTGAAATTCACATTTTCGGGCTAGGTATGATTCAAACAAATATCAGTACCCTCATACAGACACCACCTGACTGGAGAGGTTTGGATACTCTTTGGTTCTGGGTTATTAAGGTCGATACCTTAAAAGGTATGGGGTACTGAAACCCAGCCCGAGTTAATGAGCAATGTAACAATAATCTGACGAATGCACATTGCTGTATCTTTTAAACAGACATTCTGTCTATATTCAGTAGCAATTTCTATATAAGCAAAACCAATATGGCCTTTCAATTAAACATTTGGATTTAAAAGTGATGACAGGTTGTCATACACCAACCTTGTCTCTGGCACGGAATGTGAAGAACTTGGGGAATTCTCTCTGTATGGAAGATAGAAAGAGAAAGAAAGAACATGAAACGTCTCCATAACCAAAACCATGATTATAAGCACAGCAGACACATAATTACTACAAACACAATCAAAGCAAAAAACCTTATTCAGCTTTGTTAAAATTGCTACACGGCTAAGTATGGAGTATTATGCAGTGATGATCAGGACCTTGTTCTACATACATTTGGCCGTATGCTCCTTTACTACTTTACCTATCAGGGAATCACTGTGTATTCACACTGACAGCGAGCTCACATAATAATGGTAATAGACTGTATATATATAGCACCACTCACTGTGCTAATGAATAAAACATTTCCTCTTTTTTCCAGAGACATTTGATCCTCTGAATAGAGCCCGCTAGCCTGTTTGACGTTATCAGATGAAGTGTCCCACTTGCCAAAACAATGCCCGACCGATTGGGGATGCTCTCATCGGCTCACAGGCTGCACAATAACAAGGCGACGGCAACAGTGCACACACTGGTAAACCTCCACAATCATGATTTGAGACTGATTACACATCACATTCACCTACTACAATATAGAGAACAAAAAACATTTTAGGATGAGTATGCAGAATGCTGCAGACTACTGAAAACCCCTTATTGCAACAAGAGCCACATAATGACGGTGACACGTTAGCATGATGAGCTCTCATCAGGGCCTGTGCTGCCATCAAAAGAAAAATCAAAGCCTATTGTCAAAAACGACAGCAGATGCGAAGGAACGGGGCATTTCTCTGAATATAATCCTGCTCTAAATCCCTGTCTTTATCACCTAAAGGTTAGTGGGTGTTCTGTTGATAAGAGATCAAACCTGGTCTGATAAATACAGACTCTGCCTTTAACAAAACTGCAGTGATTGTGGGTTCAATTCCTAGGCATGGTAACACAACATATACACTGAGTTCATGGTCCTGGGGCTTTAATGACACCTTTAAACTGTAGCAATATCTATTGATTCAGCACAATGCAATGCAACAGAGTTGAATAAGCTTCCTCTTGAAATCAGGGGGTTGCACAACCCTATTAATTAAAGAAAGATCAAGCAGTCACTGCTGGATAATATCCATGGAGGAATTATCATATACTGCACTGCAATCAAATTAATCTAGCCTCTGGATTTTCTACAGAGTGTGGCAATTTTATATACAAGTGAATGTCCATTATAATCAAACATTCAGTTCTGCACTCCTGCTTCAAAATGTCTGGATATTTAACGTACACCTCCTTCATAAAGTAGGTTTCAATTGTTTTTGACCAAATGCATTGACACTTTTCTCATAAATGAAATCAAAGAGCCACCTGCCCTCATTTCCTTTGTCTTCCTCTACTTACATGAAACCTTTGGTCCACCTCACAGTTGACTTGCTTCCTGAAATCCTGTCATCACAAATGCAGCAAAAGCAAGGCATGCAGAAAGAGATAGAGACAAACAGCTTCAATTTCAAATGCAAATTATTACAACTGTCACAATAGTGTCATTCCATGTAAACAGAGTATTAAAGTATTAGTAATTACACATAGAAAGGTGCAGAACAAATTATTTGTAGAGGTTTGAGGCATGCTATTCAGAACTATTGAATTGGTGACATGCAGGGCAGCTGATTGTGAATACGGGTAGCGGACTTAGTAAATATTAAGTAAGTTCACCTTCTGAGCCACAAGGAAAGTCAGCCTACGGATGCCATGTTCAAACAGAAGAGATTTCTGGAATGGGGAAAAAGGCAAACATGTCAGCAGAGAGAATATTTTTCAGAGCCAACAACAACAACAAAATTCTCACTGCTGGAATCAAGAGATCCAACAGCCTTGCTCCCACCTTTGACTGAGTAAACTCCCGGAATATGGCTGCCAGGCCTTCGTCATCAATGTCGCTGTCTGTCTTTATAGCCACATTCAAGATATGGATAGGCTCGTCCAGGATACTCTGAATGACAAAGCAGTTACACATTTCATTCTAAGGTACGCAGTCACACAGGTCAATAACCATCCTGTGATCATTAGTTTTCCTCACCTTGTTGTCCTCTTCGCCATACAGGACAGGATTCCCTCCCTCTGGGAAGGTTGGGCTTGGCGGAGGAGAGTCAGAGAAGCAGCTCAAAACATCGTTTATGTTCCTGTAGTGGAGAAAAATCAAGCATGAATTAGTCACACTTGTAATATCACGTACACCTAGTGAGGAAATGCATTAAAGTTATGAGCTTTATACAAGGACTGACCTGGTGAACTCCTGGAAGGAGCGGAAAGCGACCATGGCTCCCATGCGCTGACAAGGAGGTGTGAAGGATGTGTCGAGCAGAACGTCACTGACGCTGGCTACGTGCACCATGCCGTAGTGGTTTAGGTTGGATGAGAATGACATCCTAGGGTATCGACAGAGAGCAATTACAATGGGAATCTTGTACACTGCTGGAATGACTGTGAAGATGTTCCCCGGCCACCTTTAAGAACCTCAAAACAGTTTTAATCCCCATTTTCTTGCAATTCAGGATATAATAATATGGTTGAAAACACATACAATTAATGTGTTAATTGTAGGAGACTATTTAGTTTAAAAACTGAATGAGGTTCAAATTATAAAAAACGAGTAGTAACAAAATTACACCGTTAAATGTGAACACAGTGAAAGCACCTTTCAAGTATGTGAAGGATTTTCGACAGGCCACTTGTTAGTCAAATTAAAATAAAGAAAATATCCCTTTCACAGGAACAAAGAAACCTCAAACCACCAGAAAGATCCTTTTAATATCCACTCCTCAGTTTGTCGGGTGTTAGTCAATTGAATCATTCCCAGAAGTTTCACCCACTGAAAGTACTCAAGAGGATTTGTGTGTCAAACCTGTCCACAGATGCCAAATCTGAGGTTTTTTTCTTCTCATCATTATCATCCTTAGACTTAATGTCCTGGGGTTTATTTTCCTGTAAGCTAGTTTCCATGGCTTTACGAATGTCCAGGATCGGAGCAGACAATTTCCTGGCAGGACAGTTACAGGTTTCAGTTCAGGAGATCTGCGCTTGTGTACGACATTTCCCCGAAATGTATTTGGAACGACTAATTAATTATTTTACACCACTTTCCATCCCAAGTTAGACCAGATCTCAATATTAAAGTACATCCACGCAACAGTTTGAATAGAACACAAACACACAAACACACACTCACACACAGACTCAAAAAAATGTTTGACACAGAGGCTGAATGCCAAGGGCCATGCTGTTGTCAGTAAAATTAAGAAAAAAATTGTGTTTCTCAATCAAAATTAATTCCACTTGCTAAAACAGTTTCATTTTGGGATATTTTTCAGCAGTTTTAAGCCATTTTAAAGTTGCATTACCAAACAATTTGTTGACTTCATCACCAAATTCATAAATTATAACATGAATTACTGCTTTACCCATGCAGCTAGCTAGTCACTAGTAGTCTATGCAATGAAAATAATGTTTACAATACCTGTTTAGAGTGGGGATGTTCCCTCTGCAATCAAACGACATTGATTACTAAGTGGTTAGTGGCAGGCATCAGGAGAGGAAGACAGTCAAGGTCTAGCAGTGTGTGTGTGTGTGCCCTTTAACGTGATTAATTTATTTCCCGCTGATCAATATCTAAGTGAATGCAATTAATGTAAAAATGTAGGATAGCGTAATTAAAAATGTCTTTCTAGCTATAAACACACATTTCGCTTCCTTACTGCCCCCCTAACAACATGCATTTGAGACCCTAAAGCCTCCTTGTCCTGAGTTATACCCTGAACAAAGACAGCAAATCATCTCACACTCATGCTGTCTTTAGTTCACAGTGACAAGCCACACGTGAAGGTTAATTCAAACACAATCACAAGCATGCAATCAAGTGTGTGAAGATGGCGTTCAAAGGATTTCTACAAGCTGAACCCAACAGAGCAAAGAAAGATACAAGCGGTGCGAAGCAATGACAAGCAAGTACACTGAAACATACACATATTCACACACGGACGAACCAAACAGTCACATGGATGGGATGCAGAAGTGCAACAGAAATGCCACAACGCTTCGTCTGGAACAAGCTTTTCTTGAATGCCGGGCATGTACAAGACAAATGCTGAGTTTGTCTCTGGTTTCTCTGTGATTCTCAGCTTTGACATGGCATAGGAGCGGCCCAATGTTTTTAAAGGAATTACAAGGAAGGGCAACTAACATGAGACTCGAGGCTGGACACTTTGTTGCTCATGGCGTCACACAAAGTATTTTCAGTCTTGCAAAATACCTTCTTTTGCACATGAGGAGCGTTTACATGGAGAATAACGAAAAACAATGACACACAGCTGGAAATGTGGGAGAGGAATGGTGGCACCATGGATGAAGTGATTGTGAAGTAAACTCAAACACCTCACTGTTGGATTTATTTTACAAATGACTTATTTATCAGATATTAATCTTAATTCATCTAAAAGTTGGGGCACTGTGAAATGTAATTAAATACAGGAGTGTGTATTTACAACAAATAATAATTTGAACATTTACAATGTGAAGCAAATTAAAATAATAATTCTGGTGATCCATTTTCTTTTAGTTGATCTAAATTGTTTTGACTCCTCTGTGATTGACTTAAACATTTTTCCATGACAATCTTAGTTTTCCTTCGTTTTTTTTTTTTTATTTGTTTTTTTTAATAAATCAAACTGTGTAAAAACGGTGAGGGAAATAGGTTTGCATTGATCACGTGTCCTTTTTCATCTGTGAATTCAATGAAAAATAAATACAAAGTCTGTTTTCAAAGATGAAAAAAGAAACTTAAAAAGGTTATCCTGGTAAAATATTTTCCACCTGTTCTTAAGGCATAAACACAGGAAGGAAAAACAATCAGACTGAGAAATAGATCATCAGAATTATATATTATTATTTTCCCCTCACTTGCCTCTGGGCTTTTGTAGTGCGTCAAAGAAAATACAAATGAAGAGGGAGCCATCTCCTGATCATTTTGAAGGAGGAGGCAGTGAGTAGGAACAACTACAGATGCTGACACTAGGATATAAACTAAATTAACATAAAGTGATGACCAAATATATGCTGGTGCTGCAGCATCACTGCCATCGATGTAAAATTAAATATCCATCCCTATAATAAATATTGATCCCTGTCCATAGTGCCGTTTAAGGGGGAGCAGCGGTTGATGCACAGCATGGGAGCATTGTGGGCATTTTATGAGCGCCATACCTGTTGGGATGTGAGGTGGGAAGCATGAACTGGAACTCTACTATACATGTGTTGTCCCTCAGCTGTCGATGCTGCACGCTGTTGAGCTCATAGGCAATGTATGCTCTGCGAACGTACACCTGTGGTTATTAGAGACAAAGCCACAGAAAACATTAGTTTGATACGTTAGTCACCTGCATTTTAACATTCAAAATACGAGATTATTGTTTCTCTCACCTCAAGGGCAGCCATCCGGACTACCTGATTACTGTGGTAGAAGAAGTTGGGCAGAACATCGAAGATGGATGTTTCTGAAAGGATCAGTTTCTAGAAAAAGAAGAAACAGGATCATTAGATAATATAAAAGATAAGAGATTGCTTTTAATGAGATTAAGCCAACTCCCTTTTTTGCCTACCTGTAGGTTCTCGATGCAGAACTGATGTCCATACATGTCAATGGCCGAGAGGAAGATGGACTCCACCTGGTTGTGTCGGAGCTCATAAGAGGGGAGGTGGGAAGCAATCAACACCTGGGTAAAAAGGACGAATAAATACTGTCAACTCATCTGTTATTAAATTACTGTATACATCACCCCTGTTTCAACAGCTGTCTTCTCAGGGAGTTTTTACACGTTTTGGGGGACTTTATACAGTAAACAGCATAAGCTTCTCGCTGGCAGGCAGGTGGGCTTTAAAATGTTAAATATTTATCAGAATTAGCATATTTCACATTCAAATTCATCTGTTTTTTTTTTGTTTTCAAATTTAAGAGACTAGACAGTGACATCTGGTGGTAAAAATCGAACTAGAGGTCATGATAAAGAATTTGGTCCAATGTTGGAAAGAGGATGTTCACCAACATCCTTACTCAGGTAACACTTCAGATACATATAGTTTGAGCCTATCCACATTTCCAATAGATTGATCTTGCCTAAGCATATTTATACCTCGAACCTAAGAGTCAATCCCAACATTATATGTTATCAAACATGGCAGATATGAATGTGAAGTAAAGGGGAGGAGACACTGTAATTGTATGGAGCCCCACCTTGTTATGAAAGATCTTGACTGTATCTTTACATGAAACTCCTGCATTAAGCAGTTAACTTTACAAGAATCCATATTTGTCAGGTTTTGACTTTAAGCAGGCAAAAGATGATTTCACTAATTAAAATGTGGAATCTATATCTGACCTGCCGAGCCCGCAGTGCAACCTTGGCGTTGGTTGTCTTGCTGAGCTGGGTGAGTTCGGTCAAGATGGCCATCAGTTCATCCGTCAGTGTGGGGTCACGGCCGCACAGCTGGTCCTAGACACAGGAGACGATAGAACACTTTAGCTTCATAGCTTCAAACTCTTCAGCTTCAAACTGTTCTGACTCAGCCAGGACTTACAATCAGCATAGTAACCAGCAGGTTCTTCTTTGTGACTTGAGCATGAGAGAAGATGTAGTTGAGCACATTTGCCATGTCGCCTTTGTTTTCCTCACGCAGTGCGAACACACACTTGTCGTAGTGTCCTGTTAACAACATGTAAAAGCGTTAGTGAGTGCCGCACAGGAGAACTGCAGAGTCACACATGCTGAAGTGTTCATTGTGAAAGAGCCCCACCGAGTGGACAGAGTGTGTAAATGCAATTTTAAAAAAACTTCAAGCACAGCTGAGTTGAAAGGACATTACTCCTGCATGTGGCAACAAGTCACAACAATGAGCCCTTGAAACCGATACTTAAGTGTGTTGCTGCAATCCCTCACCATTCTGAAACTGGATCTCTACTTTCAGGTACTGTCTGAGCAGGTCCATCACCACGGCCTTCATGTGACCTCTGATGCCACTGCGATACCTGTTGGAGACAAACACAACGCAAAGAGAAATTCAGCATTAAACTAGTTGAGAACAGGAGATCTAGATACTATAAGCTCACGTCCTGCAGCAAACTATGGTATGATAACCCTTCAATGTACGTCTGCCATGCAGGTTGTTCTAGATCCACCGTGTTCAGGAGGATGGTCTGTGCAATCAGCCACTTGTGGACATAGGCTGTCATGTAAATCTGAGGGAGAATCATACTCACTTCTGCACCAGCTGAACAATGCTTTGTGTGTTCATGAAGAACACTTCTCTCTCCGACTTCTTGTTAAGAGTAGCAGCATGACTGTCAAGGATGTTTGCAATCTGGAGAGATAAACAACACAAAGGTTGAGTCCAAACAGCAGTGTAGATAGTAGATTCTAACTCTGTGAGAAAACTCTTTCACTACTATTCACATTGCTGTACCGGCCTTTTTTTGCCCTTAATAAACATATATGAAAGTGTACACAATGTTTCACCAGTCAAACGCATTAAATCCTGCTGATTGTTTAAATAATCCAGCAATTTGTTGGAAGACAGTCAACTTTTCTAATTACAGACTGAATTATAAAGACGAGACATGAGAAACCTAGAGTGAATCCAAGTGCTTCTGTATATGTGTAAACAGAGACAGACAGTTCTTGCATTCTGTTTAACCTTTTACTCAGACAGATATGCAGTCACCCAGAAAGACATTTTGAAATAATGTGTTTGGTCAAGAAACTGCTCAAAAGATCAAGAGGAGGTGGACACAATATTCTGACAATAAAACAGTTGAGAAATCTCACACCAAGCTAACAAATAACCAAGGCATTCACTGAGATTTTGTAGATAATTTCATCTGGCAGCATTAAAAATGTGCTTCGGGAGGGTTACTGTTGATACCAAACAGTTTATTTAATGACAAATAACAAAGAAACTGTGGTGCTCTACAGGAGGTCGCCGTTATGTACGGAGTGTCCATGTGTTGCCGGCTCACCTGCTGGCTGGGAAACTGGCAGAGCACAGATGTGATGTTGCTCGCATACTGAGCCATCTCCTTCTTGATGCACTTCTCCACAGCGGGAGGGATGCGGCCTGACACGCTGGTCATGATGTCTTGAAGCTCCAGCAGCGGCAAAGAGGGATCACGCATGTTTTTCATCAACCTTTCCACCCACTCTTTCAACTACAACAGACACAAGAGGCACATATTTAACAGCCCGCCTAAAGAGGAAGCGCTGATGTCAGCATGCGCCCAGGTGTGTACGAATTCTTACTTTTACACTGAAGAAAGGCTCAGGAAGACAGAAGCCGTTCATTATGTGAACAAGATGATCCAGTGTGTTGTGGAAGACTCTGTGTAGCTTCTCTCCTCTCAGAGCTACTGCCTGGATGGCAGGGAGAGGCCCTGTGTGAAGCTCCGCCTGCAAGACGAACACAAGAAAATATTAAGCACGCTTTATGACACGCTTTGTCTGTGCTGTTTCACACACAAGCACCGTCAATAGTGTACTCTAGTGCCAAGTAACGGGCATACCCTGTATAATGTTTGTTAAAGAAAGTAATCTAAAATATGTAGTATTTGTACGGTTCTTCTTGTGGGCATTGTTACCTAACCAGTGACAGATTTACCAGAAGGTGTTTTTCTCCAAACTGAATTTGTCTCCTGAATTTCTGGCATTCACTTGATGTTTATCCTGACACCTGTTCCCTTTAGATAATTGAGCCATCACCTTTCTGGCAGCCTCAATGTCTTGCCTTATTAATATGTTGACTTCTTGTGTATGAATATTTATGTGCACCTCTGTCATTCTGACAGCCTGTTACTTTTCATAACAGAACTTAATGGCCCAGCTTCAAATGCAAGTTTGAACCAAACAAAGATTTATTACATATTATTTTGTATCAGGCGTATGAGAAATCCTACACGGTGTATATCTGTGCAGATTGCACTGGTCAGACATACAGTACCTGTTGTACTCTGCTTGGATCATCCAGTTGCAGTTTGGCGATGACGCAGCCAGGCTCCAGCGCTGCCCCAGCCCTCTTCACATAGTGAATACAACCAGACTCTGCAGCTGTCAGGGTCATTACCATCTTCATCACCTGGAATTAACAACAACAAAGTTTATATTTAGACAACTTAAACAGAGCCAAAGTGAATGATTTCATCCTCCTAGAAGGTGACGAGGTGTGAACAGACTGTACCTCTATTTCAGCGTAGCACTGGCCAGCAAACACATGCCCGCCATCCTCCACTGTGAACTGGATGAGCTTTCCTGCTGAAGGAGATCGCAGCAGCGAGGGATCGTTCTCCCTTTCGAAAACACAAGTCTTGTTCCCAATAGTGATGCGATACCTGTAGGGGAAGAACGGATACTTTGTCTTAACAAGCCAAAAAATCTTACGTGCATTAGTAATTCAATGTCGAGCTTATTACAGCTTTTTTTGTAATATTATTTACATCCAAAGCTTTGTTCCTGCTTACCTGTCCAACTCTTCCTTCATGTAGGTAGTGTAGCTGCTTCCATCATAAGACAGCAAAAGGCCTCCATCACTGAGCCGATGGACGTCCACCTCAGCAGAGGAGTTGTTCATGATGACCACGTAGGAGTTGGGAGACTGGCGCGTCACTGTCAGGACGTACTTAGTACCTTCGTAGATCAGCTCCACATCCACAGTGTTGAGTAGTGTGTGTGCTGGCAGCACCTGCCCCCTGGTCAGACATTACAGAATGTCTCACATTTTCTATGCTTTGTCTTTTTAGTAGTATTTACAGCTTAAAGTGAATTAATGGGATTTTTTTTTTTTTTTACCTTTCCAGAGAATGTAGAAAGTTGGACACACTGTTCCTTAGATTGACATCTGCCACATGCAGAGCCCCGCTCACAATTCCCAGCATGGTATCTGGACGCTCCGCCTGCACATACAACATACACTTAACTTCTTGGCTTCAATTCAGACTGCAAGGTGGCAGGAGGACGCACCACAAGGTCCTATTATTATCTCAAGCACTGATTTTATAATATGGGTCAGTATGTTAAAAATGTGTTTTCCAATTATAGATTTCTTGAAGTGCAGTGTAGTGTAGCTTTCTTCTCTGCAACATCTCTGCATACCTGCATCTTCTCTGAGATAAGCCTGTCCAGCCAGCCTGTGTCGATGCTGTTGTGCTGAAAGCTTTCAGTCTCCAGCAGCTTAATGAGGTATTCTACTGTGGTCCTGAAGTCTCCTCTGATAGACAACTCCTTCAGAGCCACCACCATGTTGCTAAAAGAAGAGTAAGACACAACCACATAAGTAGATTATAACAAACCTCTCAACAGACTAAATAAGAAATGGTATTAAATTAGCAATGCATTAATGTTTTTTTGGGTGATTTTGCTGACATATAATTCTGTGTGAACTTACGAGATGGCTTCTTCACGATTCTCTCCCCAAGAGAAACAGTGTCCAAACTGGGAGTCAGCAAATTCATGCAGCCCTCCAGCCGCTGCTACACTGAAGTAGCCCCACACGTTCTTATTACTGCGGAAATTCAGCTCTTGCACTGTTCCGGAGCTTGGCTTGAAACCCTGCAATCACATGATAGGCACACAACATTTCATCATCTCATAAATTAAACCCCACAACAACTATCTGACAGTAAGAAGGGTCGTATTTCAAAATATTAAAAATAGCTTTTATTTATGGCACAACAGAACAACTTTGGAGATAGTGAGCCTTACCTCATCAGGATTTTCACTGGTGATACGAGCTGCAATGACGTGACCCCGTGGGGAGGGGGCTGTTGACAGACCCTCAAAGTCGATGGGAGAGTCTCCCCAGGGCTGGACCCCATAAAGCATCCTGATGTCTTTGATCCTTTGAAGAGGAATACCCATAGCAATCTGACAGAAGATGCTGGTATTAGTACAAACCATTACTGCACAAGAACCGACACAAATAGAACATTACAGAACAGGCTCACAGGACCTGAACAAACAAGGTAAACAACACATTACAGCACAAATATGGATCATGATTTTATTTGCTCCACTAGATAAATGTTGCCCTGCATGCTTTCTGACGCCTGTCGCAATCATTTTTCTGTTTTTTAGATAACAGAGAAATCAGTCTCTCTGACAAAGAGTGACCCCTGTTGTTGCAAGGACAAAGACCCTCATCCTTTGTACAAGAGAGTGTGTCACTCCCACAGTACCATCCAATCAGCTCGGCCACAAAGCTTTCCCAGCAACACTGCCCTTCAGCTTGGCTGCCACTGACCTATTTACACACAATCCTAAACACTGCAGAAGAGACCATGTGACCATGCGCTGCTACAACCACTGGATCTACTACACCGCTTCTGCGTAATGCCTCGCTCTTTTGTAGCTTGTTGTCATGGAGACAGGGGGGCCCGTCTAGTGCAAAGGCGATGGAGCGTGCTAACTTTGTCTGCCATAGGACAGTCCCGGTCTGCAACGTACTGTATGTGATGTAACAGAGTGTGCTCTTAGGAAAGCTGCAGGCGTGTCTGGGTGGGACTGACCTGCAGCTGGGCAGCAGGCAAGTTGACATCCGCCACCATCTCAGTACAAGGGTGTTCCACCTGCAGGCGAGGGTTGAGCTCCAGGAAGTAGAAGCTGCCATCCTGGCTGTAGAGATACTCCACTGTTCCTGCACTGACGTACCCCACCATCTTAGCCAGCTTCACAGCACACTGAAAAAAGAAAAAAACTGAATTAATTCAATTAATCTGAATTTACTTAGTAGGTCTTAAAACCCCATTTATCAGCTATATGGAAGTACAGAAAATGCTAAGAAGGTTGTACCCTTTCCATATCCTCAAACACATCAGAAGTGGCGATGGTAGCAGGAGCCTCCTCTATGATCTTCTGGTGCCGTCGCTGCACAGAACAGTCGCGACCAAACAAGGAAATGGCATTTCCATATTGATCAGCCAAGATCTGGACCTCGAGGTGGCGGGCATGCTTGGCTAGCTGCATGACGAAAATAGGTGATCCTGGAACCTCTGCCTGGACCTGGAGAACCAAGGAGAAGATAAATCGCTGAAGCCAACAACTGTGCAAAAACTTCTGAATTTCCCTCACTGAATTCATTTTGGGGTAGTAAAATTTTTCATTTGGGCCTTTAATGACACATTTAACCCTGGTTTCATAGTGTGTTACGTCCTGCATGATGTTTCAGATTACATGCTGCATTTAGTCTGAGTTTTCACGAGTACCTGTCTGAAGAGGTTAGGGAAATCATCAGCAGAGTTGACTTTACGAATGCCTTTTCCTCCACCTCCCTCTGAAGCCTTCACCATGACAGGGTAGCCGACCTTCTCTGAAGCCTGAAAATGAAAATAAACATATGTAAGTATGCATAGTATACATGTAAAATCCATTAGGAACTATGAATCTGTGGTTAAAATGACATCCTTACCGTCATGCCGTCCTCCACATCCTCGATGCAGCCAAGCTCGTATACATCAGAAGGAACGTTGATTATTTTCTTCTTTTGATCGCTCTCCGTCCATTCTACCGTCAGGCCTGAGAAAGGCAGATAACTTTTTCAGCATGCAAGGAAATACACCTACTACATCAAGCTTACAGAATCTGTTTTTATTAATAAAGAAAGACCCTTTTATGTTTTCAAAGCCGATCATAAACAGCCTTTACATGGGACCATATTTGGATTCAACACAATGTGTGACGTACCTGTGCCACTCCAGGGCAGGGTTGGAATGCCAGCTGTCTGAGCCACTATAGACGAAGCAATCTTGTCTCCAAGAGCCCACATAGCCTGACTTGGGGGACCTGAGGAAGGAAAAAAAAACATATTTCAGATGAGTAAACTGATTATTTGAAGGCAAGTCAAAGGGTCAAAGTAATAGAAAAAGAATCTTCTGTTACCCATGAAAGCGATGCCATTCTTGTGAAGCAGCTCTGGGAGTTTGGGGTTCTCCGAGGCGTGACCCCATCCAGCCCACACTGCCTGGAAGGACCAAGAGAATGACAACAGAAACATGTTCAATCAGTGATACAGTTAGTAATTAATGTGGGAAATCCTTAGCTGTATTAAGAGTGTTGTCACTGAGTTCATACCTGAACTGGTATGCGTTTTGCAATGTCAAGAATGAGCTCCACATTGGCGTAGTTGTTGTTATTAGTGCCTCCTGGCACAGGGACGTAATGATCTGCCATCTTGATGTATTCTGGAAAAGACAGAACCACAGAAAATCTATTTCTGTTGCAGTCACATTTACAGTATTGTAGTGCCGTGTAACTAGCACCACAGTTGGTCACATATTCAGGTGTTTTACATGTTCAGAGATGTCCTGATTAAACTCACCTGCATTGGCCTTCAAGTCCTCTGGGGTCACCATGACAACAAAGCGGATTGCCCTTTCATTGCGGAACATCTCATAGGCCCAGCGGCGGATGGAGCGCATGCATTTGACTGCTGCAATGCCATTGTTAGCGATAAGCACCTGGAAAAGCAGGAGTTGAGTTACTAATTCTGATCTAACTAATGTACTTACATCCTTACTGCTTTGTTTTCATAATTAAAGAGGTTGTACAAAAAATCCTCACCTTCTCGATAACCTTGTTGCCACCAAAGCGGGTGACAAATTCAGCAGGAGAAGCCACAGTGAAGTCCCTCTGGAGATCAATGCGCCGGCGGTCTCTGCCTTGCTTCACCAGGTGCAGCCCCGACATGCTCGGCCTGTTTTAAGAAATACAAACAAGGAATGTAACAGCTGCAAATAGCATCTCTAAACTTAGGAATGGGGTATTAGAAAGCTATGTACACAATGTGTGAAAAGCAGAAGAAAATAATTTAGAAATTAAACCAGTAGTCACAATTTACAGCTCAGAAGATAAAAGACACTGATATCACCTCATATTGATAAAAGACAAACTGGTTGAAGGAGCGGATGATTTGCCTACTGTCTCTTATCTTTAACTTGACAGCATTTATGGTTGTACTGTAAGAAGCTTACAGTATTATATGATATGCTGGGGCACAGAGCTTTATCAATCAAGCTTCACCCCAAGAGGAATCATAGGGAGGAGTGGGTCCTACAAGGGGTACCAATGCAATGACCCATGTTACCAAAACCATTAACCACAATGCTAAACCATTGCTGTCTACAATTAAATGTGTCAACAAAAAAACACTACTAGCATGTATTTAAAAAAGAAAGTGTTGAGCCACACAACTTGTCAAATAATTAACATATCTTGGGATTATGATCGACTCGATTCTCTGTTGTTTGTTGTTGAATAACAGGGGCAAATACAAACTAGCCTTTAGCACCACCTTTACTACTGCACTAGTGTTGACACATCTGTCTCCTCGTCTCTTTCTGATGTTTGTATTTGCGTTTGTCTTCGGTTCCTTATTTATTTTCCCTTATATCTCTATTTGCTCTTAGCCACTTTTTCCTGCATATGTTAACAAAGCTAAACCGTAATTTATGATGTTCGGTGACTGTTGCTTCTCTGTTTTCGTGCTATTTTTGCACATGTCTGTGTTCTGCTTTTACTGTAATAGACATGCTTAGACCATTATTATTGTTTTACACTTATGTCTTCATTTTAGGCTGATTTCAGGCTTTCAACCTTGAACACCTTGCAAAGGACTACATATGAAAACTAGCCTTCTGGCTAATTCTGGCATATTTACAGTAATGCTTATCAAAATGCACTGTCCCTGTGAAAAAATAAATGTATATGAATAGGCCCATATTCATTTAAATCCAGCTGTGGAGTTGCCAGAGTTTGTCTGTCCTATGAGAGACACAGTTAGGGGGGTGGAGGAGGCGACACCCCCATCAAGTATTTCCAGTTTTAAAACTGTCAACCCAGCTACTTTCAATTAAGCCCCACAACCTCTCTGTTCGATGAAACAGATTATTCAAAACCAGAGTGGACAAAGCGAATGTTTCATAAAGAGAAGATAATGTTATTCTAAAATTGCAAGTTGCAAATAAAACCCAATTTTCCTGGCAAGCACAAGAGACAGTAAACAGGAAAAAAAGCACCACTGCAGTCTACATGGATGGCTGTATAATATAATAATATTTAGGAACCAAATGTACAGAAAAACATAACATCAGTTTTTACCCAAAGGAAAGAAACAACATAAGTAATTACAACATGGATTTTTTCTCTACATCAGCATGTGTATCTCATATGAATCTCAAACTCAATTCTTCTGCAAGGCTTTAGAGAAAAATGTGATTTACAAGCCAAGTCTGTGAAAGTGACAGTGACATGTGAGGTCTAGACCGCTCAGTGAAAGACTGGAGGAGAAAGACTGCTGCAAGCTTGAAAAAAAGTTTTGTCAGAGCTGGAAAGCTCCTTCAACTGATGAATTAGGAACATTTCTTCAGCTTTCCCAAATCAACATTTTGAAGTCGATGCCTACTCTTCAGGGCTGCCACACAGAGTCGGGACACAAAGAAACCCTTTAGCAGTGTGCGGCTAGTGAAACCACATTTTTTCACGTATGCTGTAGAGGGGGCTACCCAGTGCAGGGGGAGTCTAACCAACGCAATGGATGGGCAATTGCGTTACCAAAAACATTAATCACAATGCTAAACCATTGATTTTTTACAACTAAATGTGTCAAAAAACTACTAGCATGTATTTCACAAGAAAAGTTATCAGACCTGTTGAGACACAACTTGTTCTTGGACAAAGATGAGAAATTACCAAATAATTTAAATATCTTGGGATTATGATTGACTCACTTCTCTCTGTTTGTTTGTTTGTTTGTTGTTGGACAACTCAGGCTAAGATGGTTTGCAACAGGGGCAAATACAAGCTAGCCTCCGGCCCTTCTCTGCTGCTTGACTCATTTGCACTACTATTGACAGATCTGTCTCCATGTCTCTTTCAGATGTTTGTATTTGCTTTTGTCTTTGGTAGCTTATTTAGTTTATGATTATGTCTATATTTGCTCTTAGCCACCTTTTCCTGCTTGTGTTGACAAAGCTAAACCGTAATTTATGATGTTCTCTGACTGTTGTTTCTGCGTTTTTGTGCTATTTCTGCCATCCTTGCCTATGTCCATGCTCTGCTTTTACTGTTATTGACATGCTAACACCATTATTATTGTTTCACACTTATGTCTTGATTTTAGGCTGATTTTAGGTTGTCAACCGCACACCTTGCAAATGATTACGTATGAAAACTAGCCTTCTGGCTAATTCTGGCATATTTACAGTAATGCTTATCAAAATGCACTGTCTCAGACTCAATTCTTCTGCAAGGCTTTAGAGAAAAATGTGATTTACAAGCCAAGTCTGTGAAAGTGACAGTGAAATGTGAGGTCTAGACCGCTCAGTGAAAGACTGGAGGAGAAAGACTGCTGCAAACTTGAAACAAAGTTTTGTCAGAGCTGGAAAGCTCCTTCAACTGATGAATTAGGAACATTTCTTCAGCTTTCCCAAATCAACATTTTGAAGTTTCTGCCTACTTTTTATGCCTGCCACACAGTCGGAGACAAAGAAACCCTTTAGCAGTGTGCGGCTAGTGAAACCACATTTTTTCACATATGCTGTAGAAGAGTCTACCCAGTGAAGGGGGAGTACATAGTCTGAACAGAGCGTCATTTGGGACTACAGGCCTGCTCTTACTGGACTGGTCTCATAGATACAACAAATTAACTTGCAGATTCCCTATTTGTATCTCACATTCGCAGCTCTATAGTTACTAAGAAATAGTGTAGCTGTGAGCTGCTTTATTAATGTCTGTATAAAATGTATTTTAAAGCATAACTATGAGTACAGTTTACAAACAAATGAAAAAAGGAAACAGTCCACATATACTTTAATTGTAAAAAATACTATTTATCTTAAACCGTAAAACATAAGTAATAGTTTCCAAGTTAGGAATGCATGCAAGGAGACAAACCAGGTTTGCATTCTGACCTTAGATTGTGGATGGGACCATCAATTGGGTCGAATCCCATTTCGTAGGTGCTGCTTGAGCTATCAGAGGATGGTGACAAGGAGCGACTCTCCTTTTCCTCCAGCTGCATGTCAGGCTTCCCTTGGATTTCATCCTCCGAGTTTTCCTCCGATACTGATCCCACAATAAAGTGAGAGTGCAACGCCGCAACAGCTGGGTTCTTTGTGGCAGCACCGTCCTGCTGTGCCATGGCTGGACGACACGAACAGGCTGCAAGTACTGACAAGAAACGACAGTGGCAGCAACAGTTATAGACGGTGCACTGAGTTCAAATATCAGAGTACAGTATGTCGCAAAATATCCTTAGCTGGCATGTGATGCTGTTTGTCTTGTTGCAAAAGTTGATTACATAAACTTAAGTTTCTTGATAATGCAACAGATGTTGTAACACCTGGAGCAGCATGGTGCATCAGCACATTGTGTGCAGGCTCTGGAAAAAAAGTGCCATTATTGGACATGCCAAAGCAGCTGTATAATCAGAATGCAAGATAATGACATTCAAATGTAATGCTGTTCATTCTGCTATTAGTAACCATACAGCCAGAAGTGTCTGAAGCATTGTTTCAACCTTAAGTAACTGCAACCCAATAAAGCTGTGGCTGCATAGAGAGCATACCTGTAGATTTACACAGCATGTTAAAGGTGAGATACACTTAAAGTAATTGAAAACCAATGCAAAGAAAAACACTTTAGCCAAGGGAAAAGTACGGACAATTGTTGCATGCATTTTTTTCATGGCACATTGCACCAAAAAATATTAACACTACCTACTCTAATGTTGGATTTGTCCTTCACGTTCTAGTCCAAAAGTTACCATGGAAGTCCTGATAACATACTCTAAGGAAAAAATAAAGTGTCAGCTAGCTGCCACGACGCTGTGCAGCCCACCTTTGTTCCCTTAAGTTGCTACAACTAACGTTTATGTTCACCACCTGCAACTGGAAGAAGCACTCTCCCAGGTAGGGCACGCCTTACCTATCGATAGCTGCTTGCGGGACCAGAAAAACAAGCCGAGCACTGCAGCCAGGCACACTGCAAACACGAGCCAAGGGAACATCACAAAACGATACCGACAACTACATTTCACAAACCGAAACGTATCACACAAACGCTGTTATTAAATGGCATAGCCGGTATACTGGTTTGTTTAGCTAGCTACGGTTAGTGCTAGGTCAACCAGTAAGCGTTACCTGTCAAAGCTAGCTTCCCAACGTAATAGCAGCCACAGATAAGCTGAGGGGCTGATGCTAATAACGTAGGCGTTAGCTAGCTTACCGGCAGCAGCTAATACAATTATAATACTACAGTCATGGTACTTATACAGCACTGCTGACTGCCTGCAGACGTACTGTACTGCACGACACATTCATAAATGTTCCGAAAACGACTGGCGATAGAAAGGACGACTCTCAGATTAACATCTTGACTGGCAACTCACCGGTGGAGATGCACCGAAAAGGAATCCTGAAAAAAAGTTGAGTCCAAAAGATCAATAAATTAGTTGCGTCTATCAGACATGTCTGTTTCCAGGGATGATGAAAAAAAAATCACATCGTGATGAGGTGACAGAGGCTTTAACAGCAGAGAGTGGGGTGATGTGATGATGCGCAGGCAGGTTACTCTTGGACATTGACCTCTGACCGTAACTTCCGCTATAGAACTAGATCAGCTAGAAAAGACTTCGAAGCCAAGCTAGTACATTTGATATGCCTGCAACAAATAGGATAATAAAATAATACATGATTTTAATAAAATGATCATAAAATAGTATGTATGCAATCGACATTACTAGTACAGGCATTACCCAACTTTAGTCACCTCTTTCAATTTAGTTAATTATTTTTACATTATTATTTTGATTACTATTATTATTTTTTACTGTTTTCCTTTTTTATTTGATTCTTATTACACTTATCTTGTGCTTTTTGTATTAGTTATTTTTTTATTTTTGAATGTGAATAATAGGAGAGAAGATATTATGTTACATAGATTTTTGCACTATGCAAATCATCTACATGGACCTGTGTAGCAACTCTTGTTTCTTATTTATAGCAGACATGAAAGAAATATAATTTTAAACAAATGCAAACGTATAAGCATCTCCATGTTAAACTGTACCTGTATGTGTTGAAATTGTACAAAGTAAAAAAAATTGTATAAATACAATATATAATGTAATTAATAGAATCATTCAAATTAAAATAGTGTTGAAGAAAATTGTGCAACGCAAGCAAATACACATTTTTAAACAGCAGTAAAATGCTCTGACTTGGTAACTTCTATTAAGTTTTTATCCTTACAAATGATATTTCAACCCATGCCTAAAAAGTTGCACTTCCTTTAAATACATTATTATTTGTATTAAAACAATAAATAGTGATACTATTGTTTAATCTATGCAATTCATATTAAACACTTTGCAATATTATACTATATGAATACTTTTCAGCCTTTTAGTGTGCTGTTGTGTTTTTGTTGCCTCTGTGAGTATCTTCATGCTCATAGTTAAAGTTGTGATTTGGTTGATTCGGTAAACTACTCTATCTTTAAGGAACTAAATGATTACTTTTTAATGACAAACTTTGATGGCAGCAACGTGAATTGTAACATTGGAGTTGCAGCTAAGATTCACTGCACAGTAAACACTTTCTATCTATGTCACCTAGATCTAATATGGTGTCGTTCGCAGAGAACCAATCAGATTTCAGAGCGGTTTTATGGGCGGGTTTAAGAGGGTTATTGGAGGGGTGGGTCCCGGAAGAGGTCGTCCCTCTCCGTGCTCGTACAGCATGTACAGCGCGTGCGGTGGTGCAGTTGCTTGGAACGGTGCCGATAGCTCACGTGTGTTTTGTTCTTACAAAATGTTTCAGTCTCAGGTATCTCTTATTGACTGACTAGAAGCCACTTGTCTTACACGACAATTCACCACAAACCGATGTAGGATTACAAAACCTTAGCCAATTCTAATCATGTAGTTATGGCAGCAATAAAGCAGTAAGCCATTACAGTCACAATTTACAATTTTAAGAGTTTTGTTGATATAATAAAATGATTATCTAAAGGGGGAATTGATGTTTCCCTATTATTTGTGTCATGTCTTGAAGGGGGTTTCACCTGCTGTTTGGGGGCCTGTCAGGATGATCACTGCAAACAAATGTGACATAAATACTGTAACATCCTAACTTGCATTTGCATTGACATGGTAAAATAATGTCAAAAGGGGATTGTTATATTAATTAGATTATTAGTGTCAGACATGTGTTAAAATATTCCACTATACGATAATTTGGTATAATCTTTGTAATATGTTAAGCATTTAGATCTGGCTATTAATGTGCTGGATATGTTCTTGTAATATGCCACTATACAATGTTTTGTTTAACCTTGTTGAGTAGCCACAATATAGCTGAACCCTGAAAGCTTCATATCTTTCATATGACACACCACTGTACTCTGATTGTACTAATCAGCTGTTCTGTTCAAGCTGTTCTTTACCCTCGCTGCCTAGATAACACCCAAACATGTTTAGATTTCTTTCATTCTCTGACGAAGATGCTGCACATGCTCATGTCCAGATATCACTCGGTTGTGTGTGAGTCCAACCTCCTCTGTACGGGGCAGTCCTGGCCCAAGAATATAAAATATCAACTAATGCTTTGATGAGTGTGCATTCTGACCAAGATCCTGCTTGAACTGTCATGGTGTACCCAGCGCTGTACCATTACATGTGATCAGAATAAAAAGCTTGCATTGAGACCAGCTTTTCTCCAGCTCTCTTCTTGGGGCTTCCAATCACTGAACTGGGAGATTCTAACAAGTAGAAATAAAAAAGTACTAACAATTTAGACATGTAAGGAGCATTATATACATTGTTAACATAGTTGAAGTTGCACAGAGAATATTGCAAGTATAGAAAAGTGATATATTGTTTTTATAGAGTAGTGATTGTCATGGGAATTATGGATATGTGAGCACCATGGTGGAATCAAACCAGATGTTATTAACTAGTTAAGTTTTGTGAAATAATCTGTCAATGCCAGTACTTCCAGTCAAAACTATAGACTAACTCCTCTCTCAAAGATGTCTTGAAGTAATATATATATATATATATATATATATAAACAGTCAGCATTACTGCAAAACCACTAGGTGGCGCCAGCGGCCATTAGTAGTCTCTAAGTGCAGTAAATTAAGATGAGGGCAAATCGGTCAAAACATGACAAATAAAGGTCAGTAAAAAAAATCATCATATTATAGTATGTCCGAAAAAAGGGGAAAATGCCATAGCATAGTATGGTGAAAAAAGTAAAATGAAAAACGGACATGTTTTTTGTCCAAAAATGCCAAGAAAAACCATCGAATGGTTTGTTGACGATGGTAATAGTACAGCGTGTCCAAAAATAGATAAAACCCCATCATGTTATTGTTAAGTAATGTGAAAGCCTCAGTATAGCATGTCGCAAAAAGTAAAGAAAAAAAAGAAAAAAAAAGAGGACCGACTGGATGAAAATGTAGGTTTACTTTAATGTTACGTGTTTTATCAGAGTGAAAATTGAGAGACTGGCTCAACTGATATGCTGTGAGCGCCCCCTTGTGGGTAGTTTGAGGTATCTACTGGCCAGCTGAGAGCATCCAGACCTGCTTTAGGAAAACTAGGACTCAGAGTCCTGGGACATTAATATTTATCTGACGTTTGTAAGGTCAGCTCTCAAGTGTAAAAACGGGGACAAAATCTGTGCTTGTAGTTCCACTCAACTTCAGCGTCACATCCAAAGACATAAATCTTTACTATTAATACACTCAATATTTCTCCAGCTACTAAAACCTTTGACATGTGCAAATTATTTTTCTGTGCTAAAATTGCTTTCTCAATTTATAAAATATTTAAACAGCTGCTACAAAATTATTTTTAGCCATTCACAAACCTAAGATAAGCTTAAAAAATAAATTAAAAAATTACCTTTACTTCATCCCATTTTATTTAAAAATCTGTATTTTTTCAGAATGATTACCTGAATTACCTGAACTGACTATAGAGTGGTGAGATATCAGTGTTTTTAGTGGCTGCTGCATATATTTAATGTAAAATGTTAAAATTGTTTTCATGTTCTTTTTTTTTTGTATTTGTGTTTTATTATGTCTTTGTAGTATCCTTCATTTCTGTGATAGCAGACACTGATTCAGTCTGTCAGCGATTAACATATGGACAAAGAGAACAAGCTTGAGCACTTGGGCAGATCCTCAGTTGTGGTCCTTTTTCCTCAACCATGACTGACTGCACAGGAAATTTACATTTAAATGGCTCAAATTGCTCGGTGCCTCCTGCATCGGAGTGAAAGCTCAGCTGAAACTGCGGCTCACTGCCCCCTAAACGACCCACAGAGGCAAACCAGCAAGCACACGCACAAAAACAAAAACCTTGACATGCTCATAAAACCTTTTGGCTGCGCTTCAGATAGTCAATAACTGCATCAGCTGCATTCTGATATAATGTTAATTTTACCAGAGACTGGCAGGACAAATTGAGTCCATTCACATTAACATAATGTAGTAATTGTGACCTGGAAACACAGCCAGAAACAAGGCAGCGTGTGGATTTATAACCTGGCTGCTATCAAGCCTTTATTTATTCTCAGGCTGCTTGTTGCCTGCTCATGTGAATCTAAGTCACTATGAGCTCTGATCATTTGGTGTCTACTTAATGTTCAGTTACACAAATTATTTGAAATTCACCCTTATTTTAAAGAAAATAGTTTAGGCAACTCTTCTCCTTCAGAGCCCACTGTCTAAGATTTTTAACCATGAACAACACTCACAATTCACTCATGAATAAGTCAATGACAATACGTTAAACAACAATTTATTTTATTATTAATCAGAGGATTATAGATATGTGAAGGTGATTTGGTTTCCTGGGTGTGGTTGCACCAGCTATGATGCTGAAAGAAAGATTTATTAGAGTATAAAGGATATGCACAAAGGATATGATGTCTATCTACAAATTTAACACAAGCAGATGCACCACATCAATGTGACCCCAAAGTAAAAACCAGTCTGTTGCATGAGGATCTATTTTGTACAATTTAAATTTTTAGTTGCAATGCACAAACCAATCTGATTTGACTCGATCCTCACCAGCTAAATCCTGTGGTTATTTTAAGCTGGGTTGACTGACTGGGTTTTACCTCAGGGTCTGATAGTGCTGAGGTGCAGCCACGTTTTGAAACATACACAAATGAACATATTTCTACTCATCTTTTGAGGCAGACTTTACAATGTGACAGAAGAACAAAGTTATGCATAGCTGATGGGTCCCATGTGAAAAGAACGTGTCCTCTGTTGCTATGTGCAGCTGGAACCGCACATCAGCTCGTAGGAAAATATCCGGCATCTATTGTTTTTGTCTGTAGAAGAGAAACTGTCTGATGGAAAAGATGAACACAGTGTGGTGTGCTAATAACGCCAGGCCTACAAAGACAAAATCATAGATAACGAAAGATATAGTTTAACAAACATTTCCACGTGTGATTTCTCAGGTTATAGTCAGTCGTGAGGCACTCGTATTGGACAGGCAGTTTATTTACAAATAGCAGACTCATACACACAAAGAAAAAAGGAAATAATGATGCCAAATTTCCAAAGAATGTTGGGCGATGAGGAATTGGTATCCAACAGATCTTAACAATCAAAGCGCCGCTTCCCTCAGTCTCTAATTGCTACTGGATCGGGCATCGAAAGTACTCAAAAACATACAATCACCAACGGCCATCACCATTTTACTTTATAAAAATATCACCATGGTGATCCACAGATTCACGGATTTGACCGTGGACAGAAAGAAATATTTACAGTAATTCACACAAAGGGGAACATGAAAAGAAATCATTTGGGAACAAAAGAGTTGGAGGAAAAAGATGAGCAGTGCAGAGAGGGTCCCAGAAGGCAAAGCTGGAGCAATTGTTGCTTTAAGGTCTCTAAATGGACACCTCTTAATCTTTTTCATATGTCCTGTAAAGACCAGACAAATCAATCTGTTAACGGAATTCATAAGGATAGGATAGTACCATGTGTGATGCACATATAAACATTAAAACAGAGAAAAAATATGAAATATATTCTCTGATTTAACATACATGCAAAGTGACCAGTGTGAGTTTAGATAGAACAAATGTTTCCTCCCTATAGTGCTGGCATGATGATAAATGATAAAAGAATGTTGGTATGACAAAAACAAATAATTAAATTATGATGATAGATATTGTTGATTTCACATTAGGATTTAGCCAGTATCAATTATTTTCCAAAATTATCCCTTTTCTGTAAATGATCTGCTGCTAAAGTGCTGCTAATATACTGTATGCTACTAAGATGATCACACAAATACAAATATTATTGTACCTTGTTAGAAGAAACAGTTTCTTTATTGAAATGTTAGAATGACAGAAATGCAAGAGGGGCAGGTTCAAATGAAAATAAAATGTTGGAAAAAGTGACTTAAAGCTTGCTAGAATTAAACTTTTAAAAAAATATTTTATCAGATAGATTTAAATCCGTTTTGCATTATTTTAGGTGTAAACAAACACAACTTGTTTTCCAAAAGATGTCTCATGATTGCACCAACATCATGTTTCCAATTCTAACCAACCAGTGGTTCTGTATATTTATGGTGCTCTGTTAGACATCAAATGTATATAATAGAGAAAAAAAAGAGCAGAACGATCACAATGTGCAGCAGGGTGGGACAGGCGGTGAAAGCAAATGGTCAGGTGACAGTGAGGTGGCTGTGCTCTCAGTATCAGAAGGAGATCTCACCTCATAGCTGTTCAGCAGTGCAGCGACACACTGACAGGGTTTAGTATCTAGAGTGAGTCTGCCAGTGCTGAAGGGACACGGGAAAAAGACAAGAGGACGCAATTGAGACCAGTATATGAAGAGAATAACCCTAATAACAGCATATAAATAAATAAAACTATACATATAAATTATCAATAAATAAATAAAACCTAAGAATAAATGATACAGTTGTACAATTTGTGCATTCAAACAAATGTGATTGCAGTATGCAAGATGACACATTGATATGACAGGGGAATGACATGACGTACCACGATGAGAATAATGAACACCTCACTCTCACTCCTCCCAGCTGATGAAGGATGGGAATCCAAGATGCAAAATGACTACACAGTCTGGACAAAATGTACCTTTCTCTCTATTTTTAGGCGCAACATCATCAGCTAAGACCTCTCTTTATCTGTTACTGATGACAGACATGGGGATGAAAGATGAGGCGGAGGGCGCCCTCTGCTGGGGAACCATGAGATGACGACAGGATGACGACCAGATGGGAGAGGATCAGGACAGCACACTGGTGTTCTGGGAATCCACGTCTTGCATGTTCATGACATCTGTACTTACTCCGCTCTCGTACACGGGGTTGTCGAACGCTGACTCTTCCGTCATGTTGTCATACGGGGGCGATGTTGACATTCTGATGGTTTTTCCTTGGAGTCTGAGTGCAGAAACAGTGAACATCCTGTAAAGGCTCATTTGATTCCAACTGAAATAAATGCGGTTTTAAGTTGCTACTTACTTTGCAAAGTAGACATAAATTGAGAGGACAACCACCAAGATAATTGCAGCCGGAATAAAAACAGCAAGGGCAATATTGGTTCCCTCCATGCTATAATCCATATTCACAACTAGAAGGGGAAAAACACGAGAGCAGGTTGTATTTCTGTGAAATATGCACGAAGAAGAAAAACAGAAATATCAATATAACTTTCCTGCAAGGTTTCAAATCATGACTCACCATCTAGCCTGCGTTCGTTCACATATTGGGTTGAAGATGCTGCAAAGACACAAATCTCTCAGTGTTTGTAGCACAAAGCAAAGTGCAGCAATTACACTTACATACAAAAGAAGTCTTTGCATTCACAAACAGCAACAAAACCAATAGCACATAATACAGTCAGGCCAGTGATGGATTATGAGACAGTGGGCCTATGGGCAAAGACAGTAAGAGCCCCCCAC
>CAFUXE010000321.1:230574-285114 GCA_903364295.1 Serranus cabrilla
CTGTATTTGTGTATTATTTGTCATAGCGTTTATACAATGTGTTTGCACACCAATAAAGAGCCAGGGAAATGGATCAGGTGAGGCATAAAATATGATCAGGAACTCATTTTTTGGATTATTCTGACAGCATGTGAATGCAGCACAAATGAGCTATCTTTCACTGTTAACAAAAGTGAAAAGCAATCTGTGTGTCCGCCCTGTGGTTCAGATTTGTTCTGAAATTGTCTGGATCTTTTTTCCCAATCACAGACAGTCAACCAACAGACGAACTACTCTAAAAACATTACCTCTTTGGCAGAGTTGATATAACAAAGTGACAGTCTTACCAAAAAAGTGGACCACAAATCCGTTGTTGTAGCCATAGATGTTGGTGGCAGGATCCGACTGGAACTGAATAGTGACATCAGCCATGGAGGTGTAGAGCTTGAAGTGCGGCCGTGTGCCGCTGTATTGGCCCAGAATGTTGGCTGTCAGGTCATCACCATCATAGAAGGTCAGCAGGTCATTTTTACCAAGATGGAGACTAGAAGAGACATAAAAAAAAAGGTTAAATTTCTTCCTTATGATATGAATGAAGGTGTGCATGTAAAGTCATACAGAATGTCCCATGTCTGTCTTTATGTGGTATGTCTGCTCTGTATTTAGCAAAGAGTTTTTACAGTTAAGTGACTCATATCTTCCTCTGCAGACGAAAGCAGAAGCTGATGGAATAAGACGCTGTCAGCAGTACTTGAAAAATATTAATTCTGTTTATATTGGATGGATCTGATGTGAAGTAAACACTAAATAATTCATGATGTATGCTTCTTCGCCCCCCATATTCTCATGAATATGTACTAAAGTGTACATCTCCAAATATATTAGCATATTATAATAAAATATAATGTAATATTATCCTTTAGGTCACTAGATTCACACAAAAAAGCTGCAAGGCATGACAATGAGGATTAAAGATAAAAAGGGAGCAAAGGTCATGCATGTATAAGTCACTAATACCTAATAAATGATTTCAATATCTAAATGTTAGCTATAATGTTCATATAAAATTGAATAGGAGGCTGCTAAATAATAGTAAGACAGAACCTCTACTGTCAGTATTAACTTAAGAATGCATTAACCTTTTCCATTTGGAGATTCATATGTCTGTGCCCTCTGTATAGAACATCAGTAAAGCCTGACATTTATTTACACAATGGGGATGGAGAATGGTGAAAAACACCAGCTACAGAAGTTGTAGCTCCCTGCTGATATAATAAGCAGGGGGAACATGTTGCTCTTTATGTGCCTCAAGGCGGATGTCAAACTAGCAGTGCAGATTGGCTGTATGATTGTTTTGTGTTATACTCACAAGCTGTGCTGAACAGAACTTAACAGTTATAATGGCAACATGCCGTTCCTCGTGCGCGCCATATGTAGGAGGTCTGCTTTTATAGCTATGAATCACCTGCCCCCTGCATAAACTCTATAAAGCAGCATCTGAGAGATGTAAATACAGTGTCAGACAGGTGATTCAAACCACCGAGGTCACTGGGTTTTTAACAAGAACATAGAAACAGATGTTATAGAGAGAACAAACTTTCTAAAAAAAACATCCATATGTCCTCATTCTAGGGACAAACAAAGTCTTTCTAATAAAAAATAAATCATTCTTTCACAAGAACATGCCAGGGCCTTTATTGGCATGAAGATGACAGGCTGAACAGCAGGAGGTTTAAATCTGCTGGTTTTTAATATTCATGTTTCACTTTATATGAGTTGTATAATTCTCATTCTCTTTAAACATCATCTATGTGTGAATTGTTAACTAGTTTTCTTACTGTATGCTACACTGTATCAATGAACGTGTTAAATATTGTATGTTAGGTGCGTTATGTATTGTGTGTATGTTATGTGGTGAGCCAGGAGGATTAGAGATCCCTTAAATCACTTAATCACATCTATCTTTATCACTTTAATGCTTTAATGTGAACCACAATTGTTATTTTCACTGATTTTGACATCTGGGCTGCCTTGCCTTATGAATGACTTCTCTGAGAACTCTATGTCTACATTCATCACGTTGATTGCCCCGTGAGCTCACTGATATGAATCACCTGTCTGACACACCGTGTTATTGAGATGGCTTTTTTTTCCTACTTCAATCTGCGCTGACACATTGATGCACAGACTTCTTGCATTGTTGTTGAGATTGAGGCTCTTTTCTCTTTCCTTTTTCAGTTTGATCATCAGAGCCCATGAGACTAGACCACTAAACATGAGATCTGAATATACACAGACAACGCTGGCGGGACTTTTTATAGCTTTGTTGGAGCAAACGCAGTAGTGGGAGTCTGTGATGGAGCCACTTTATCTGTGATTGACACATTTTGATGATGAAAGAAGGAAACAAATGACCCGAGTCTGTTTACCTCTTTGCAATCTCTTACTCCCAACCTCCCACGTGAATTTCCACAAAACAAGCATGCAAACAAAATGCAAGAACTTCAGTTTTTTTAACCCAGACTGGGAATAAATCCACCTATTTATTCATGTTGACTATCGGCATTAACCATAATTAATATAACTAGACCCACAAGGTGTATATGTATATAGCACTACTTGATGCTAGCAAGTCCCAGAAGACAAATATTTTATACAATACCAGAATGAGTGAATTCCACATTCTTCTGGTGCAATGTGCGAGTGCTGAAATTCAACGCCAAACCTGAATTTCACCTCCTCCTGACAGACACACATAATAGATGCCAGCTGCATGAATGAGAGTGAAAGAGGTGCTGAGTGACAGGGTTCTCCCTCTGGTTAGTTGGACAGCTATAGGGACAATTTACACCTCCATGTTCTCCAACAATCAGTGGCTGTGGTAAAAGTGACAGCAATGACTATGCCAGTTGTCATTTCCAAACCACCATGAGGACACTTCATGCATAAATGCAAATGGTGCATCTTAAAATGACATTTGTTAAATTGTGCAAAATATCAAATAAACTAATTAAATTCTCACTCCTTGGGCTACCTTTTGCAACATCTTTTTTTTTAGCATACTCCATGTATAAGATGCACACTTCGTGACTGCGTAGAATGACAGTTAAAGGGGATTTTATTATTATTAGCAGTAGCAGTAGTAGTGCAACAATAGTTGATGCAATGAAACATCAGTGAAATCCACAGAGGAACACCACAGCCCAATTGTTTGCGTCCTTTATCTCCACATCTTACACTTCACTTCTATTCAAGCTCTATCCTCCACCTGATGCTCGTGTCAACAACACCTTATCATTGCACTGTATTTCACCTTATCTCCTCCCAAAGGTCTCCCTGCATTTAGACTACCCCAGAAGGAGAGATGTGGCACTGGGTGTTGGCAATCTCTTACCGTGTGATTACCTCTAGTCTCTGCATTACATCGAACTCGACACAAAAATGCAGCACCTGCTGCTCCATTTTGCTACATACTGTACAGGGTCAGCCGTCCTCCAGAGGGTTTTCACATGGATCTATTTCTTCACTAGGCCTACTTTTACTGTAATGGATTCTGCTCTCCTTCACATTGATGTATTTTATCACACCCCACCACAACCTGCATTATTTATTTTGTTTCATTAATCTGTGATAGAACTCAATAGCACTGCTGTTGATCTTTCTCCTTTCCTTACAACCGTATACCACTAACATGCTTTTAGACTTGATAAAGTCTGCTTTCATTCTTCAGCACCTTTCAGAAGCCAAAGCAGTTCAAGAGCCTGTGCTTCTCTGTGTCGCAGAGTTTAAATCTGCCTCCATACTCACGGGTGAGGGTTTGGTCTTTGTCTTTCAAGCGGAAAGTTGTGCCACAATACAACACTAAATTCTCTTTCTGACTTGCTGGAACAGTCACCTGATTACAAGACATATGTTGCTTCTTCTGCAAAAATGTACATCTGCAGTAGTTATTCCACAACGGAAATAAAAAACAATCAACTTGAGCTGATGTTAGACAAGATGCAATGCCAACACTGCAGCCATATCGGAAAATATCAGATTTATAGCTGACAGCACTGGAAAATTGTACACTTGCCCACTTGACACCTAAAGTAACCTTTACTCCAGTCTGGGTTCCTAAATAATCTCCTCAGTCGCTCTAACTCATCAACGATGCTGCAGTCTAGCCTGGTTTTAAATTTTCCCTCCTGACCTCGTCCATTCGCTCCACTGTGTGCCTGAAGAGCTCTGAAAATCCTGCTGACAGCACAGAAAAATGCCAAACACACAGTGCCTTCAGTCCAGACATGCACAGCTCTCTGTGGTGAGTCACTACAGGTCGCTCAGCTGCCTTCTCTGTAGCAACCTGGCAATCACTCCACCCAAATGTCACTCCACCTGGCTCTTTTAATAGTTCCCCCTCCAGATAGGAAAGCAGTGACTCCCTGTGTTGTTTTGCAAACTGAAAAATAATCTTCTAAAGAAATATTTTTACCCTGTCCCCTGTGTTTTCCTTAGTTCATTCTTGTCAGGGGACTAAAGTTCTGACTGAGACGATACTTTTCTGTATGTTTCTTCTTGAAGACAAATAAACTGAAATTCCTCTTTACTGCTGTATGTTGCTATTAAGAGGCACAAAATAGGCAACCAGTGAAAAATAAATTGGGCACAACTCATTAATTTAACCAACCAACCTTGTCCTAGTCCCTGATTGGACAGAGCCTATATGACTAACTAAGACTAAAGTGATCCTTGAAACTACTAACAGCCAAAAACATGTCAAAATGTTGATGTGTGAGAGAGCAAATCTGGCTTTTAACCACGCTCAGAGAAAAGGATGCACCAAGCCTATTTCAAAACAATTTAAAGGCAATACTTAGGAGCTGTCCTTTTCGATTAAACGTCTTCTTCATCAACATGACTTGGGTGTTTGCAAAGTTCCAGGGGTCCGTTTTGAAAAAAGACTTTCTAAAAACTCCTCTGCAAACAAATGGCACCCGCTCAATTCTGCAGATGAGGAGATGACAGCTGTGTTTTGTACGAGCCTCTAGGCATTTTGTCACCTTCACTGACCTGTCAAGTCAACTCGACAAATATCCAGTTACTCTAACAGAATGGAAATTGCTTTCAATGTCAAGCTTTCAAAAGGCAAGCTTCTACACCCTTCCCTACACATATTTGACATTTGAATTGTTCTGCTCAGAAAGAAGAAGAAGAAAGGTTTTCTTAAAATAAAAACGTCCATTTATTTTGCAGGCACCTACCCCCGCACATGTAGCGCTCAGAGTGTCCACAAGAGGACTCTATAAACCCAGTATGTCTTATCTAAACCGTCCCTGCTCCTGTTCAGTAAACTGACAAACACATTACAACTGTAAAGCAGACTTTCCTCACTGTGTTGAAATGTAAAACACATTTCTAGGTACAATAAACTCTGAATGCTAAAATCCACATGTGAATCATTTACCTTGTTGTGTTCCACAGGTGGGGATATCAGCTGTAACCTCTTGTCTCCTGCTCTTGCTCGAGCCATGCTCCATGCTAATTAGCAAAGAGCCAGCCCTCCTGTTTGGCCTAAATTAATTAATCAGTCCTCATTATGCACACTGCTCCACTGTAATTGCCAGCACAGGCACAGTGATGAATGATAATACAGAAAACATTCTCATTAATGTGGAAAAGTGTGTGCCCACCCTCATAATGAGACAGCTCTCATCCGCAAGAGCCTTTTGTCACTTCAACACACATAACGCGTACACACAAACACACAAATTCCATGTTGACCTAGCCTTTAGGAATGCTATTCTCAAGATGAGCGGACCAGACATGAGGGTAATAGGAGGGTGTGCAGGGATCAGACAAGCTGTGGGTTTCTACTACCATGAAGGCCATGCATGACCAACCTTGAGATAAATTAGAGCTGGCCACAGCACCATTAATTTGCAGCAAGCGGCCTCATGTGGCTCGGATTAAAACAAATATACGGCTGGTGCAATTTAAAAAGGAGATCTCTGAATGAAAATCAGTTTACCTCAAATCAAACTTGTTTACTCCTTCTTGGAAAAAAAAAATCCTCTGATCTTTTTTTTTACCCTAGGTGCACTGGTTGACTTTCAAAATCAGACATTAATCACTGAGTCTTAATCTCCAACTAAAGAACAGAGAGGCAGGCAGGGTCACATAAACCCCTGTGCGCTATTCAGACGTTGTGCATTATTGGTATCCTCTGATGCTATTATTCCCTTTGATCTGTGGATCATATTTGAGTGATGGCTCATATCTCGGTTCCCATAAGCCTGAGAGATAATGCTCAGGGCATTGTGACCATGCAACAGCAGCATTCAACCACAGCACAACCAGAAACCATCCACACTTCCACCAAACCATTTGTTGACTCTCTGCCACAGCTGTAAGCGAAAGCCTGCAGCTATTTTAATCTGCATATATTAGTCTTTATTCTGTGAAATCTAGAAAATGGCAGAATATTGCAATGCAATACAACATTTTCTTATTATAATACTTTGTCATTATGATTAATCTAATGTTATCCCAATTTTTATTTGTTGAAATTATCATATCAGTATGAATTCTTATCAGTGTAATGAGTCAAGAAATCCAAATTTACTCGGATCACTGGAGGAAGTGAAGCTTCAGCCCAAATTATGTATCAATTGAAGTGAACAGGAAATACTTGTTCTTGTGATTATACAATCAGTAGCTGTTTGCAGAATGCCACAAAAAGATGGTCCAAAAAACACCACCACCACATAAATGAGAATGTCTGTCTGATCCAGTTCTTCAAAGATTGCACAGAATATTGAGTTTTTGTTATATTTTTAAAATAATTATTTACCTGTTGCTCTTGTCCACAAAAAGACGATCCATTATCCCAAAAAATCCAGCAACCATATAAACACAAATGACTACAAAAAATGCTCATATTATTATGACTTTTTTTTTTACATGTCCATTAACTTATTTTTCTTATTCATTCATATTTCTAAGATAATCATGTAGTGTTTACCCATTGCTCTTGTATGTCAGGTAATGGGAAAAATAGAGAGTCAAAGGGGTGCAATTGCCAGCATGCATAGGTGACCACCAAGAATAACAGCGAACAATAGCCTCAGTTTGAGATTTGTCAGTGACTCTATTTTTCTCCAACCCCAGGCAATATTCCCGCTGGTTTAATTTTAACCTCTCTGCACCCTCGTATGTGCAAGTGCTTCAGGCAATAACACAAATCACTTATGCTGTAGTTTTTGTGCTTTCTACAGAATGTGTGTTTCATGGAGTTATCGTAGGAATCACTCAAACCGGACAAACGGATGAATCCATATGAGATAAGCAGAAAAAGGTGCCGTTTCTCTTGCATGTATTTGGATAGGTTTGTGTACAAAAAAACATTTGGTGAAGAAGAGAAAAGAGAGTGATTGTCTCATTTAATTTAATTTGGGTAAGGAAGTACTGGTGTGTGTGTGTGTGTGTGAGTGTGAGTTTGTGTGTGTGTGTGGCAGATGAGACATTCATCTACAGTGATAGGTGAAGGAGAAATGAGTGTCCCAGTGTCTATTTTGACATCTGGGTGCATGTGTGTTGAATGTGTGTTGTATTACAGTTGGGGAGGCTGGATAAGTGGCTCAGAGTAGTTCACTGCCAGAGCATATTCATTTCAAAGCCAACTCTGAGACACACACCAGGGAAGTGGGAGCAGGGAGGCTTACTGGCTAATCTGGTCAGAGAGCGAGCTGGAAGCTACACAGAATTCTTAATGTAGCGAATGAAAAAAAAAATCTAATTAGTGACAGCAACCACAGAAACACTTCCCCGTGTGCGTGTTGTGGTGAGTCTGTGTAAGTGAGAGAATAGATGAGAAAGAATCTGAACGTCCATGTGTGTGTGTCCGGAGATAGAGTGTTTAGCATCTTGAGGTCAATCTGACTTCTTCTCTGACCTCCCTGTGTGATTTCTACTCTTACACCTGAGTGCAGTCTCTTACACTTGGATGTCAAGCATGATCCTCTTGTCCTCTTCCACATGGATTCCCCAGATGCAGTCCTGCCCCTTGTCATAGGCCTCAGGCCAATTAGGAGACAGCACCACGCCGGCAGAGTCAGTGATCTCTCCGCTGCACACAGCTGCAAAAAAAGCAAAGTAAGTATCAAATCTTGCCATTTGTGATGTGCAGAAAGAAACAAAAAATATGTTGATACATGACCTAAGTGGCTTCATAGGATGGAACCACCATCTAAGTGCTTAATAAAAACAGAGCTGAAATCGAGCGTGCAGGCTCCTTGACGTGAACCTTGTAAAACTGCAGACTATCACTGAACCGCTTGATGACCATGACCCACAGGAGCAGAAATTAAATTTTCTCATATCCACCTTTACAGAAGAGCTTTTCAATTTCCCTGTATGGCAGAATGACCATGCAGACAACAAAGACAGAGGGTAAGGTCAGCGTGTCGTGTGTGGGAAGAGTGTGAGGCAGAGAGCAGAAGGACTCAGTGGTAGCTATTAAGTGCGGTGCATAGTCTGTGCAGTGTGCGAGTGTTCATCTTAGGCCAACCATTGTATGCTTTTTTAATCTTAAGCACTTCTAAAGTCTGCCCTGTAAGCACACATATCAAAGTACATCATTGTTACAATTTTAAGAGGAAATTTATCATGGATCAGAGGAAAGGAGCTTAGGAAGATATAGTTAACTGCCAGTGGTCTTTAATATTTGAATAAAAAAGACTTCAGCAACTCCTGCAATGATCAAGCAGACAAAGAAAGCTTCGAGTCCTCAGGTCAGTTATATTTGCCTCGAAGTTCTGCTCCAGCTGAAGCATATTTATAAAAAGACTTCATATTGCACAATTACTCAAGTGGATGAAATCTGTTGACTCACCCCTGCAAGCCGGCTCAGTCTCATTCCACTGTGGGTTTTGTGCGTCCACGCACTCAATCACCACAGAGCCTTGTTCCAGCGTGTAGCCGGAGTCACATGAGAATTCAACCACTGCGCCCAGATTGTAGGTGGAGTCACTGCTGCTGAAGTTGCCGTACTTCACAAAGGGCTCATAGCACATGCCTTTCGCAAAAGCTGTCGACACAAAACACATGGCATCATAATTAATGACAAGGCAGACAATACTATTAATAAACTCTGCAAATTGCATGATGGACATACCTTCGTATCTGATTGCTGCACCAGTGGAGGTCATTGTCCCATCTGTGGTGAACTCTACAAACAGGTAACGTCCAGTACTGAGCACGCCCTCGTTGGGCAAATACTCAACCTCATAGGAGTCGTACACCGGGGGAGAGTCTATGTTGTTACCATTCTTAATCAGCAGCCTAAAAAACACACACAGATCGAAGGAAGACAGTTTAAAATAGATGTAAGTGAGCCTTAAGGTGACAGAAGCATAAAAAAGAAGTTACAAGCTATCCGAGAGCTGCTCACTGTTCCAGATGTGGCTGTAATAACTTTGTGATAACATTCTCCACCACTTGGTAATGAGGTAAATGGCCATGTGTGACGATAGCCATGTGGATCAGTGGTTACTGAAGAAAAATGTAATGCAATGGCTGTTTCCCACCTCTCACTACCCTCTGTAGTCCCTTCAATTCATCCGCTTGATAGAACACTGTTAAAGGATTATAATGATAAAAGGTCCTTTCAAATTCATCTGTCGCTCCCTAAAGATTTGGGTTATTTATAGCCTTTGAGGGTTTTAATGGTCTATCCACAGGCATACTGTTATTCAGAAAATGAGTCCAAAGCTTGGTCCCATCTATTAGTTGAAGACACACGCACACAAACATTCACACCGGACACACTGACTCAACGTGTGATGGATTTGAGCAGTTTGCATACACCACCTGTCATCATCCTCTGCCAGAGCCACCTTCTCAAAGTGAATGTGGAGCTGCTGGCCTTCAGGGGCCTCCAGGACCCAGTGGCACGTCAGATTGTTGCTGTAGTTGCCAGGGAAACCAGGAGAGACGATTCGACCATAGGTGGCATTTTTAATCATCCCCCCACAGGATGCTGTATGAGAAGAAGGACAGTGAGAGAACAAAGGGAAAAGACAAAGAGTTGAAGGGTAAGACTAGATGAGAAAAGTAATGACACAGAGTATGGGGGTGGCGGTGGTGGTGGGGGAGTTCCCTCTCTGAGCACAGATTGCATCAATATCCAGAGGATTGTGGCTGGACTACACTAGGCGGCTCATCTGGGTCTAAGAGCGTGTGATGTAAAAAGAACAGGGAAACAGCGGCAGGAACACTATCAGTTCAGAGCAGCTGCAGGCAGGCACGGAGAAAGACTGCAACTGGCAGATGAGCCTTTACCAGCAGGAGAAGGATAGTCATGCAGCCCAGTTCTAATTAAGGCAACCAGGTCCAATGGCCTTGTTTCGCCCCGTCTCCAAAGAATAGCTCCTTGTGCTGCTAATCACATGCAAACACACTTATTTGGCCTCTGAGTGTAACTAATCAACTCAGTAGTAGACAACCTTGTGAAAGCTTCCATTAATCAAAATCACCTGTATTCCAAAGGAAAGCTGAAGAGAAGACGGCTCACACTATACCTCCAGTTTTTACATTTCATTTCATTTGCATATTTTAATTGTAAAACCTGCTTCTGTCAGATTCTGAAGGATATTGATTTAACATAAGTTTCTGGAAAAACATTTGCAGAAAATTAATTACAAATGCAAGTTTGCTTTAGAAGTCTGCCCCCCAGTCAGTGCTAACTACTAGAAGTAATTGGGTACCAAAAAAAAAGAAATTAAATTTCAAACAAAAGGTCGACCAGCATCCAAATTAACCTGAAGGTATAAAAAGACCTACAGTTGAAGAGATTTAATTGTGTTTAATTACATTTGAGCTGTTGTGTTGTTGCAGTTCAGTGAGGGGCTACGTCTCTGCCGTGAACTGCTTCCAGTGTTAATGAGCTGACACGCGTCTTGCAGAGAACCAGTTTGCCTTACCCACACATCGGGGCTCCTTTCCACTCCAGTAAGGTGTCGTTGCATTGCGACAGGTAAGCATTTTTGGGCCCTGCAACTTGTAGCCAGTGAAACAGCGGAAGTAGGCTTCTCCGCCAGCGTGGAGGTGCGTTACAGAAACTTCTCCACCGGCAGGCTCTTTGGGGAATGCACAGCTCAGCACAAAAGCTGGAGAGAAAATGAAGAAATGGAAAAAGAAAAAAGGGCAAAGAAGAGCATTTAATTAAATCAAGTATGAGTAAAAACATGTTTTTCATGTGATTTCTGCCACCTCTGTGGCCTGTAAAACGTGCCAGTTTTGTTCTTCAATGTTAGTGAAAATGTATTATATGTGTGATTGTCACTTAGATTCCAATTCGTAACCTTTTATTGACATACTTTGGTGAACTGGAATTGTTATACATGATTGTGCTGGTTTCTGAGATTCAGATTCAGAGTATATTGCAAAAAATTTAGTCCATGTGTCCAAAGACTTGATACAGTATGATCAGAGAAACTCTCTAGCCAAATGACCTGAAACGTCTTCACATTTGCACCGACACAATTTCCACCAAAGAAAATGAAAATTTTTAATTGCAGCCAAGAATGGGTTAACAAGCAGCACATTATTGCTAAAATGCAATTCAATTATATGGAAAGTTAATTAATTTGCTAATTTTCAGCTCTGTAATGAAAGTGGAAATAACTTCATGTGTGTCACGTTGATAAAACACTTCATCAAGAGAGAGACCCACTTGGACTAACTTTTATCACAATTTTAAATATTCTGCCAGCGTTCTGAGGCCTGAGGGAGATTCTCAATGTAAAAATGACAAACTAAGTTTTTAGATGCATAATTTCCCAGGACTCGATGTTTCATTCTGAACAAAAGTCCAATTCTGGCCAAAACAAACGGCCAACAATGTTAACTGGCTCCACAACATAATCCTCTGTGTCCTGCATTGTGTATAACCCCTGCTGTTGTGTTGCATTGTTGACCATGTTGTCTCCCCTCCAAAACACCACTGAGAACCCATGCACATTTAGATATAAATGGGGGAAAAACAAATTGTTTTTCCATTCTAATAAGCCATCTATTCTCTCTCTCTCTCTCTCTCTCTCTCTCTCATACACACACACACATTTAGAGATGCTTTATAACCAACCGTCAACTTTGTTTATAAACACCCCCATCTCTTAATTAATTACAGTTTACCACTTCATGCAGTATGCAAATGTACAGAGACATGTTTGCAGCACTGGAGTAATTAACGTCACTGTGTGGTGCAGCGTCGAGCCACCGCAAATACTTTGACAAATGGAAATGTGGCTGATCAGTTGAACATCATATGCCCGTAATGTGATAGCTGCAAGAGGAATTGCCTCTGTAGTGGTTGTCAAAGAGTCGTGATTCCAGCGGGCTAAGATCAATGCTCCTGGACTTGCTTTGCATTGTTGTGCTGTCCGTGTTTTTGAATAAATGGTGTAGGATGGGATGGAGTTCACATGGATAATGGAGTGAGCTAACCAAGTCTATAATGGAAGCTATTAAACAGCCTTCTCTTTCTGTCTAACAGCCGCACTGTTCTACCTCATTAGTGTAGGAACTTTAATGACCAGACTAAAACTTTTAAACTTCTGGAAATGTGTGAACAGCAAAACAAGCAACATAATTGGACCCACTATGGCTTGTGTTGCAATCACAGTGTGATTGTGCACTGCGGAAATTAAAGAAACCCTAAAAGAGCTCCAACTTAAGTCAAACTTTGCAAGTTGCACATCATGTTTCTGCTTAATGGAGTGTATGTGAAGCCTTAATAAGAGCTAATAGAAGGAGAAGCCAACAAGGAAAAGGGCATACTGAAGGGCCTGTCTGTGCTGAAGTTGTACTTGCAGTCATAAAAGCAATTATGATAATAATCTAGCATGGGCTATGTAGTGTAGTAACACCTTAATCCACTTATGTAAATATGATTAGTGATCATTTATGAAGGTATTTGTTGTTGACGGAATTAAACAGCATCACTGAAGTGTTGTTTGATGTGAGTCTGTCTACAGAAACCATCGCAGAACTGTAGCCTATCACTGCATTATGCACTTCTATTTAACTATTTATCCACTTTTGGCAACTATGTCAACAATTTAAGCATTAATGTAACCTTTAGCTAACTATTTAAACCATGAATGTTACTATTTTAACGGTTTAGCTATCTATTATTGTTACTTTTAGCCTTCTAACTTCCTTCTTTCCATGTACAAATCTGGCAGGAGTCAGCTAAGTGATTCCAGTGATTTCCAACCAAGTATCCTTAGTTGGAAATCACTGATCTATAACATACCTGACATTATCTAAACTGTCCCGATAAAGTAAACACCACCTTCTAAAGATTTTAACACAGTGATCATAATAAAATAGCTTTACAACATCAGAAGCTCTAGCAACGGCGACATGTAAGAAGAGAAAGATGACACTTGATAAAACCCGTGAATACTTTAACCTATGAACTCTGCATCTGTGCATGCAAAGACCTAAAAACCCAAATACATAACAACGATTAAACACCCTGCAGAAGGTTGGATCTGAAGTGCTTTCATTCCAGGTGGTCATTTGCAGATGAAAAACAACTCTTTAGTGATGTTTCTAGCATTACCTTGAAGCTAAATTAGATATTCAGAAATGTTATTCTATCAATCTTTGAACTTGATCTCCAGGGAAAACAGCCCTAAACACATAATGGCCATTAAGGCTTGTAAAGCTGCCCCCATCCACTGACTTTGGTTTTTCTTTTACACAAGCCACTGCTTTCAACCATAATGAAACAGGCCTTTCTATGCACTAAATCAGTGAGCCACAGGGACGAGGTACACTGCCCCTGGGTCATCCATTCAATTCATAGTTTATCACTAGCTCCAATGAACCTAGTTATTGCCATTATCATAGCAGCATTTACATCCCTATTGAGCATGCAGCGGGAGAGCCAGAGGCAAAAATTGTGGAGCCAATTCCTGAAGTATTAAATTACGTGCGGCCCCCATTCCAGTAGATGTGGTGCTGGGCCATAAAGTCTGATTGTTTTGCCATTACAAATAATAGATCCACGGTGCAGACAGCCAGGAAGATTAGCTGATGGTACTGTGGGGCCACAGCAAACAGATGTGTCTTTAGTTATTGTTTCCTTGTAGAGAGGAAATAGTCACATTGGTAATACTCAGGTAAACCTTCAGTTTCACAGCATGGAAGCTATTTTTAAACAACCCTAAACAAAACACCAAGATATGTCAGCCGTAGTGGAAGTTTGTGAAATTATAGCATTCATGTCCGTAATAACTCCTTGTTTTGACCTGTGATGCCCTCCTTTGTGTACATGGTGTAATTTTCAAAGAATCATGGGAGCACAGCGATGCATCATTTCCACACTTTGTCCTTTCTTCAGTGTTGTTTTGTTCTCTGTGATTCAGAAAACCTACACATTTGACTGGTGAACATGACAACATCCTGTCTGTAAATTGTGTGTCTCTTAAAAAGCTGATACTAAAATGATAGCCCATGAAAGAATAAGTGAGGGAAAAAATAGATAAAAGCTTTCGGGATTTAAATGGCACAGTTTGAATTTAGAAAATTGTTTTTTGTGTAGCTTGTCATTACCAATACATAATCACCAGGCATCTGAACATGGGCTAAATGTTTTCTTTTCACTTTATTTTTGTCAAGAGTTCAAGAGGAACACATCCTGTCGTGCTTTCTTTATTTTTCTGTCTCTCTTATCTGTGCAACAGCGATGGATTTGTCCTGGCTTTTTTGAATATTAAGTATCTCTGTGTATATTGCTTCCTGCCTTTTCTCACCTCTGTGAAACTCAAGGATTTTGCGTCGACATGTATAGAATCTATAAACTGTATTTTGGAGCCAATAATTAGTTGTGGCTCCTTCAGCCCTCGGTCAAAAGACTCAACTTTCGGAAATCATTTTAAAAAAGTAAACACTTGCTCTGCCTCCTGCATTCATTCGCACACTTATCCCATTAATGAGCCTTATTTTGCTGTATGCACATTTTTCATTTGCCAAATTGAGAATGCTGCTCCTCAACTAATAAAGGACAAATAATGTTGACTAGGGCACAATAGACGAGGTGAGGAAGCCAGTCAAGTTATCCACCTTATTTGGACAAACAAATAAAATGCATTTCAATTTAGGTCTAATAAACTGCCGCAGTGCTGTGTTTCACATATTGCCTGAATCTGTTCAGGTAGAGAGCTGGAATGAGATCAAACCTGGCAAGGTGAGGGCAGGAGATAATGAAAGAGGGTGATAGAAAACAGAAAGCAAATAATGAATGTAGTGTCAATAGTGATTATTATATTTAATGACAGAGTATTTGGAGAATAATATCCACCATCAACATTTTAAGAGCAAAATGTGGTTCCAAGGAGAGAATACACCGTGCTGATGTGGTTGTTTCGTAAGAGATGATGGCAGTCCTGCAGTTAGCAGGTGACTTGTGGGAGAGAGTGACTCTCACTGTATCCAAGCCTTATGTCCTGGCTGTGCACCAAAGCATTACCTTTTTTACAGAAAGATCAATAGTGTTGTCTCTGGGAAAGTGATTCAGTTGTAGAAAGTCAGACCATAGTTCTGCCATGATATGGTCTATTGATATTTATGTGGTTGGGTTAAAAACTCGATTTTAATGGTCATTTACTCAATAAGGGCTATTAAAAAGAAATAACTTTGGACTGGAGGCTGCATCTCATCAATGCTGCTGAGAAGTTGTGGCAAATTGGTGGACTGCCAGTGGCAGAGGTCCTCTAGGCACCTCACTTGTCAGCCCCGCTTATTAGTTACAGCTAATCAATATTTCCTGCATAGCATCACTACCATTGGCAATGCCATTGATTATGATATATATACTTCACAGCATCCTGAAATGACAACTCAAGCTCACCTGCAGGTGTTAGCAGGTCAGATATGATGGGAATCATTTCATCGACTGAATCACAGAGATTGTGGTTTAACTCCTTTATAAATTCAGTTAAATTTAAAATGAAGGCCCTTCCTGAGTGAGAATAAAAATGAAAAAAAAAAGCTACATTTGTATGTGCACTGTGACATTTAATTATTAGTAACCACATTGCTCATGCATATAAATGCTTTTCTTTTTAAAAGAAGAGACAGCATTCCTTGACCCTCTGTTAAAAGTAATGTCACTTTTATTCGTAGAATTCTACTTTTTTGCCAAAGAAGTCTTTTATAAGCCAGCACTGTAATTAACCCACCATTATGCTTTTGGGCAGAACGGCTGTGATTCTATTTAACTGTTCTGTGTTTAGTTTGCTCGTCTGAGTGCTAACACTTTAGGATGAAGTATCCTTTCAATATGCCTGCGTAAAACAGCAGTTATTTGTTATTTTAAAAGTAGCACGTTGGTCATAATTCATACACATTGCAATAATATACATTCCTAAATAAAACTAGGAATATTTATGTCAGTAATCATTACAGTGCAGAATAAACAGACAGACCAGAATCTGTCCTATTATGTTCATATTCATATGATTTCCTAGGTAATAGCTTTTTGTTTTTATGTGGAGTCCATCACTTTGATGAAACTAGAATGTCGAACATCAGCTTACTTTTCTCTGTGAATATACAATAAAGATAGTCAATGAAAAGAATTACCTGTATATATACCCCCAACAAATAAAAGTGTTATTTCAACAGCAAAGAATACTGATTGCAGGCATGGTTGTTTTCACTCGGGATGCATTACATGTTATTTGTGTATTATATATGGTTCTTTGTTAGTTTCATGCATGGTGTTTTTACATATTATAGCTGCAGTAGCTGTCTCCGGACATTATTGTGAAATGGACAATGGATGTTGCATGTAGATGAGGATATGTGTGTGTATTGCAGGAAAGTAAGATAAGGTTGGACAAGGAAAGTGGTACGCTCCTCTTCTATCACACACCCTATACATACAAACAGTAAAACACACCTATCATGTTCCAAGTGTCAGCCTCAATGCTGATGTTATAGAGGCATCCATCAGTCTGCCATCACAGAGAGAGCCAACGCTGTAGCAGATATTAATTACCCTGAGCTGAGATCCATCTCTCCACAGTTCTGTCTCCTTCTCCACGCTTGTCCAATCACATTTCTCACAGCCCATTATAAAGGACAAGGTGATACTCTGCTTACCAAGGGGAGAAACACAAATTGAAATATCTTATGTGTCACCAATATGTCTAGTCTTCTTCTAGAAACCTGCTCTTTGCATTTTTTCTCATTAGTGTAACTAAATTTGTCCCATCAACCTCCAAAGCAAATAGCTTGGGTGGACGACTAACGGCACACAGCTGACTGCAGGGTTTTATATGCCTCTATGCTCGCAACAGTTACAATACAGAAAGTTATCTATGTGCAAGTGTTTTATAGGGTCTTAACAACTGATGGAAATCTGCAGTAACATCAGACACTATAGGATCTACATAAAAAAGAAGATTGATTCTTTAATGATATGCAAGTTCGATTTCTCTTTTTTGCATCTTTTTTCATCACCTTCTGTTCTGTGCTGTCATAAACATATGGCCAATTGTTAATGGGTAGGTTTAAAATGCACACAATTCTACCAGCCTTATCCTGATTCTTATGATATTCAGGATTCAATATAGAAAGTAAGAAACCTGATTATTTAAATCTATGCGTATGACTCCATCATTTTTTTGCTTTTTGATTGTTTGTGGAAAAATTGTCCTTGACTCCTCAATGACATCGATAATACTTCTACATCAAGTTGCATTTATTAGCAATGCCTGACTTTCACTTATGGATATCTTGGCCACATTTCATCCAATATTTATATAAATAGACCAGCATAAAATTTAGCAAAGTAATTATTATTAGCATTATGGATTTCTTTTCAGTCTCATTTCTGTGGCTCTGTGGTTCACCTACTGAGAACACTGTGTTTTAATGAGGGCTGTGTTTTTGACAGTTGACATTCCAGGAACAAACATCTGACATTATGTCCAATACTTCGGCTATATTCTTCAGAATAGTAAGTAGTTTCATTTCAGTTTTGGGGATAAGATCATTACAGCTTTTCCCCTTGTTGCCTCCATGTCTGCAAGAAACTAATATGATGCATTTCTGTCGTGGTTTGACGACAGAGGAGAGGACACAGAGAGCTGTATTTTAATTATATGCATTTTACTCTACAGAGTTATGGAGTTAAATGTTATGGACAGAGCACTCCAAATTCATCTCACATGCACCACAATGAATGAGAAGGTACATTGTAGGTCCAGTTTATATTGGGTAACTAAAGCACTTATATGCCAGTTTGAATGACAAGAATATGCATTTAAAAAAATAAATTTAAGCTCGAGACAAAGAGTCTGCTAGAATCTGATTTCCTAACATATGCACTTTCCTAATAAGGCAATACCTATTTGTGTCGAAAGACACAGGCTGTGCAGAAAGAGCAGAGTGAATACTTTATAAAAAAAAACCTATTCGAACAGAAACAAACTCAAAGTGCCCTCTTGGATGTCCCTATGCTAGGTAAACATGACACAGTGCCCTTGAGGGTTCCCTTGTAATGGAGAAAGGGGATGCAGTGCACTACTGTGTGCCTTTAAATAGAGAAAACATCATGCAGTTCCCTGTACGCTGGCTGTAAAAAGGAGAAAACATGATGCAGAGCTATACAAGCTGCTCTACATGTTAGAAATGTTCTGCACATGTGTGCCCAAACACATGCAGCTGGTGCCCTATTTATTTCCCCCCTCTACCCTTGAGACAGCCTCTGTCCGACCGCCACTGATTGTCATTATATATTTTCTTTAACTACGTACATGATTGATGGGGAGGAGGCACCTGCACACATGCATGCACAATATCCTGGTTAGGAGAGTTATCTCAGCTTAGATTTTATTTACGATATTGTGTTTTGCATGGCACATAGGGAACCACTTGATTATTCATGTTCTTTATGAAGCGGTGTGAACAAACACAGCATGGGTCGCAAAATAAGCAGAAGCTAGCAGTTTTAATTAATAATATGACTTGCATCAGCACCCAGTATGTCTCCGTGTCTGTCTGCAGAACCTCTCAACATTAGGTGCATAGTGCAGTATGACTATTAGGTCTATTTGAAAGGGAATGTGCATCAGATGGATAGATGAATGCTGGATGAATAGGTCTTATTTCATATAAAGCAGTCCAGGAAATAGCACAGGATGTCCATATACACTCATCAATAAACCTATAAAGTACTGCACACAATATTGTGCTGAATAAGACCGACTGAAATGCAAAGAGGAGAAGAGAAGGAGAAAAGTACACCTACTGACAGTGTTATATGTTCCAACTATTTGTCACCATCTGTCCCCATCCATGCATCACCCTGTATGATCGCTGCTGACCCCTTGCTGTCATCATTCAGCCTGACCACACAGCAATATTCACACATCCAACAGCGACAGGCTGATTTATCTCACGTCAGCGGCACTGTTTTGATGGTCGCTTTCATTTTCGAGCTGATGAAAGTGCCACAGTAATGTGGTGGAATGAATGTTTTGTCCACCGGCTTCCACCATCAGCTCAAATCGATGGGGCATGTAATTGCTGGCCACTTTGTGTGATTGCTAAGATAAACAGACATTGTTGCGGACATGGAAGATCAATGTCATGCACCAAACAAGCGAGAGAGAGGGAGGAATTTATGATGCATCATACTCACCGAAAACATACAGTTACTATCTTTGCTGACAGATTCGGCTGCGGGTGCTCGGCTCTGGTTACTATGTGATCACATTTAAGGATTCTTTCTGAATTGTTTTGATCTCTGCTAAGGCCAATGGAATTCAGCACTCAAAAAACCATTAATGTGTTAATTTTAATGGAAAGGTTTTTTTCCTCCTGCCATGGAACTGATAAGCATGGAAAAAGCTTGTACCCATCAGAGGGCATATGCTTAGTAAACCAACAGTTTGGGAACAATTTATATGAAAATAGATCCTGTTACTACTTTTTTATAAATGGGTATAAGAATACATTTCTCACATGTTTATCTTGTTGTTGGATGTTGTTATCTTGGTTTGGCTCACCTTGGTAATGCAGTAGGAGGAATCCAGAGTTGTGCTGTTGGTCACCGCGAAATCGGATGGAGATCTGGTTGCTCCAGCTGCGTAGTACGAGACCCCTTATTAAGACTGACTCATTGGCGAGGATGAAGGGTTCTCGGCCACCCGTGTCCTCCACTGTCACCTGCTCTCCCTCCAACACACTCACATTTAGCACCTAAAAAAGAAACGTATGATTACACACACTGTAGGTCTTTACTGCTGCACCTTGTACATCACATATGATGTCATGCAAGAGAAGGTTCACTGATTGACTTAGCCTTTGCAAAGGGTCTTGTAGGTAACAGTCAGTGCTTTGTGTTTTTTTTAGCACTGAGAATGAGCACATTTATTTCTATCCAGTCTTTGAAAAGACAAATAGGAGAAATTCATAGACGTTTATTTCCAACACAGAACATAAAAGAAATCCCATTGCACACATACCTGGTGACTAACTAACATATGAGGTCTCAGTTCACACCAGATGGGATCTTAATTCAGCACCCCCCACTGTTGTGTTTCCATTTAAAGCCAAGTTTAGTCTAATGACGGTTCCCTGAAAAATGGGTCACCTGCTGTGTTGCTTTGCTCAGTTGTCTACCAACACAGTTGCACGGGGATGTGTTTGGTTTAGTCAATTCTTTGTTAACCTGCTCCCAGATTGCAGACATGTTTTTGAATAATTGTAGAATCTGTCTGGGTCATTCAACTCATGGTTTGTTGAATGATTGACTCAGCCTCTCTCTGTGTTCGCCTTGTGCCTGTAAGCCACTCTGACAGCAGTGCTTTATGTCTTCAACAGGTTTGAACAGCATCTGCAGCTAAATCTGGTGAAGGAACCTCGGGAGGATTGCATGTAGTTAAACTGTCTGGATAATGGAGCACTGACACATTTTGCAGCAACATCTTGATTCATTCCCTATAGAACTATAAAAGAGGCGCATTAATGCAACAGCAGGTCATGGATATTATTCTGTATTATAAAAATAAAAAGCTTTCACCTTCACTTGTTTTTGCAGAGTAGGGATTTCTGACTTACTTCCAAGGTGCTTGGAGGAGGCAGAAAGTCTTTTCTTGTGTTGTACAGCAGAAATACAAAACGGACTAAATAAATCTTTAAAAATATACAGCAAAAATACAGTCATTAAAAAAAACATGTTTTTTTTTAAAGATAGGTAAATGCCTGTATTTTTTATTGACTGATTTATTATTTTATGCATTCATATTTGTATTTTCACCCTTATTTTCCTATTGGTTTACAGATTTATTCTTTTACATGGCACTCACAATTCAACCACATCTATTTCAAGTTCTCAGTGATATTCATAACATGTTCTGAGAGCTAATGCTGTCATAGGTAGTGGGCTCAGGTCTCAGGTAGGCCGTGAAGCAGAAAAAAGGTTGCCCTCCATAGGCCAATGTCCCTGAGGTAATATGTGTGCAGGAGTGTTAGTGCAGCAGCCTGGAAAAGCTGAGACAGTGGGCAGGATGAGCACATTGCACAATGGCGGCAGCGAAATGAATTTGGCCAGGTTGGCTAACTGTCACTCAGTCGAAGGGGAGCTGACAATGAGTGCAGAGAGGCTAATGGACACTCTGAGACTGAGCTTAGAGGTGACTTCTTCCTGAATGATCCATGAGGTCAGACGCTTTGATTTGATCTTTATCACAACCAGAATTAAACACAAGAACACTCTGGGGTTTTCAGACTAAGTGAAAACACAAAGAGCAAACACTAGATCAAAATAGTCAAACAGTGCATATGCCTATGTTGTGTGTGTGCGTGTGTGTGTTTTAAAATTACCTCTGTAGGCTTAATACTAAAATCTCAATATTGTAGCTTCGTAGTTGCGATGTTGCAGGAGCATTATACAATTGTGTCATGGTGAATAATAAAAGAATGCCACTTGCTTTAGAAATCCTTGATTCTTTGTTTCTCAAGGGCAACGGCAATGACAAAGCCTTAGGCACAGTTCCTTTTCCCCCTACTTCTGCCTTTTTGTCTCAGAGTTAATATGGAGGGCTTGGTTGTTTTGCAAATCAGGTAACTTGCTCATCTTATAACGTCATAACTCAACCCCAATGTACAGCCCCGACATTCTCCTTCAATGAAACATCCATACATTTAAAGAATGAGACAATATTGGATTGGAATTTCACTAACCTTGGGTTTAACTTGATTGTCAGACAAATTCATACACCCATGGACAATCAATTCTAAAATTCCATCCATAATTGATTGTGATTGATTGGTTGCCTTCATTGCAAGCTAAAACTTGAAAAACTTTCAAGGAACTTCATGGGGGAAAAAAATGTACTTCGCATTTAAAGCCTGCACTCAAGCAAGGTTACATTTTTTTTCAAGTCAGGATGTATTGGGGATTCAGATAAAGTAAAAAGAAAAAAAGACCAGAGACTATAATTTCCTGCCTCTCTGAAATTCATTCTCAAATTATTATTCCATGATGCGTTTCTGTTGCCTTCACCATTATGTAAAGCTGGTGAGTCAATGAAAGATGGCTAATATTCCATCACGGTTCATAAACATTCCAGTGAAGCGCCTCTCCAAAAAAAAAAAGAAATCAGGATGAAAATCAAATGTCCTTCTTGCTAAAGCCGTCTGAGGAAAGCCTCTTATCCTTGCTCCGTTCACCCTCCCCTTTCCACAGTCCAGGTCTACTATCAATCTTTTTGTGTGCATTAATGATATCAGGTGCTGGATATCCAAACATGTCATAAAATGTAATTTTGATTATATTCAATGAAAATACATCTGGTCATGCTCATTGGACTGGCAATTTTTACCAGCCGTTTAAACGGCGAGCTGCAGTCGGCTGCTTGTCAAGAGGTATTAGGCAGGCTGCTAAAAAATTGTGTTTTTTTTGTCTACTCATGTTTTTTCTTTAATTCAAGAAAATTATTGTTGTCGCCTGCTGACACAACCCTGTTCCTGCTTTTATTTTATACCGCCTGTATGCTGTAATGCATTTCATGTTGGTATCAGTCGGAGCTTCTTCCACTGACTCACACTGGCACCAAAAGATACGAGCATATTACTCCTGGGCCAGCCAACTTATGTTGGCTCCCAGTCCTGCATTGATTATAAATTCTGCTGCTAATTTTCAAAGTATTAACTTAATTCACTCCACACTGACTCGCTGACTCCTTACATGCATTGGTGTTAACTTTGATGAATGGGGCTCATCCTAGGTCTTAGTGAGTAACTAAGGTTGACCTGGCCTCTGTAAATAAAATCTCTTGACACTGAAACCTCCATTGAGATCAGACAAGATCCATCTTTAACGTAATCACTTTTTTCCTATCATAACTAAGACTGTGAATATTTAATGTTTCATCTGGTTGTGTTTGAGTGTCCTTAATAATTAATCTGAATATATTATTCATTCATCCATTATCTGTAACCGCTTATCCTAACTAGGGTCCCGTTGGTGCTGCAGCCAGTCCCAGCTGACATTGGTCTAGAGGCGGGGTGCACCCTGTACAGGCTGTAAGGCAGGCGCAGGACTGGCACATAGAGAGAAACAACCATGCACGCTAACATTCACACCTACAGGCAATTTAGAGTCAATATGAATTTATTATCGTTATTATTTTTATATTTTTGTTTGTACTATGGAAGCGCTGGTACAATATTCAGTATCCATATTGTGCCAATATCAGCCAAAATCACTGGATCGGATATTGGAAGGAAAAAAAAGTACAATCCGATCCATTAGCCTAAACTATTATGTAGATGCGTCACTAAACTTTGGGTGGCCTGCCGAAGAGAGATGTGTTAGTAAGTTAGTGTTATATTGAGGTATTGCTGTGGGCAATGCATTTCCTCCTTTAGGGGAGTAGTTTTTTTTCACTGTTTGAGCATAATGTTTTTAGATGGCCAGGTATAGAAAAGTGGATTTAGAATTTGTTTTTAACAGCTAAGCTGTTTAAGGATAAAGATGGTATTGGATAGGTATCGTATCAGTAAATACTTAAGGTTGCCGTATCGGTATCGGACCTGAGAAAGTGGTATCATGGCATCCCTAGTTTGTATCTATTTATTTTAATTTTTAATCATTCAATTTCTCTGTAAAGCACTTTTCTTTATTTTCCATGGTTAGCGTATTGTTACTTAACGACAGACAGACAGACAGACAGCTATTCATAAAAAACCTGGTATTTATGGTTTAATCAGGAAACATCACAATACCCATTGTGTCCATATGATATATGGTAAGCTCTGTGATATTGCAACAACTTATAATCATATACAGTGAGGTCAAACAGATTGTGGGTTTGTGACCGCTTGGTTTACATACACCAGGGAGACGCATGAAGGACAGGTGAGCAGATAGTGGACAGTGAGCTGTTGGACTGATAGATAGTTTGGCCCCAGAGGGCCCTATCATCTGTCATCCACCCTGGGACCTGTCAGTGCAGCTAGCAACAGCTGTCCTGCCTCAATTATGAATCATTGGCCATGTCAGGAGACATCACACTACCTTATCTTCACCGGTGCTGCAGCCAAATGCCCAGAGGGACTTCTTTCTCACTGTCTCCCTCTTTCTCTCTCACACACACAGACAACTGTACATGTGTATGTGTACGTGCATGTATGTACACGCACATACATCTGGACTGTAATGAGAGCAGGCTTATTGTAACTCCTAGCTGGAATCTCTGCCTCAGCAGACACATTTGTGGGACCGGGGATTTGGCTGACCAAGCACACTTCTGCACCAACCACAACATTATCAGAGGATGCCATCTAAACATTGTGCTGTTTCCATTTTGAGAATTGTGTTGAGAAGAGAAAGAATGTCTGCTCGGGGCTTTTATTTATTTATTTTACCCACGTTACTAAAGGGACGTTCTAAACAATGCAAAAAATGTAAGACTGTCCTTGAGGTGCTCTTTCAAATACCAATCGTTACCCTGCAGCATTTCTTTTTTCCTGCGACGGTTCCAGTATAATATTTCCTGAACTCAATCAAAATGAGAGGACTAGAGGAGAGAGGGTCATCTCTCTCCTCCAGCCACTGTCTTTTCAATCAAACCACAATAATGAACAGACTACCCTGCAAGGCCACAATACAATTGACAGGCCACAGCTCAGTCTAGAATACAAAGGATGGGTGGAAATTTCCAAAATAAAGGTTTAAAGAATATTCGCAGGGGTGAACACCTTGATCGCGCAGAGTATACCATGATCTTTGTAGAATTGGGAGCTGCCAGGGTGCTGCAGTGAACAGCAGAGGTGAAGATTCATCTTATCACATCCAAACAGAAAGCAGGCTGACATGGCTTTTAATCTGTTACTTTAGAGTCACCGCTGATATCTCACTGTCCACATAAGAGATAAACAAAAAAAAATCAAAAAATCTGTATCATGCAATTAAGGAGTTACTGTCTACTTAAAATGAAAAACTAATAAAAATGCAGTTTAGGCGAGAAAATAAATATTTCTCATGGTGCTTCGAAATAAACAATCTGTCAAACAAATTAGCCTTTTTACACATGGCATGTAATCTTTATTCACTCATTTATTAATGTATCCGTAAGCACACTGTATGAGTTAACTGTCCACAGAGGCTGACTCTCACTGATAATTTACTGTTGAAAACATCTGGTGGTGCTCTGCAATGAACATTTACACTGACTCACAGGAGCCATTGCTGATGCAGAAATGAGCAGTATGTAATCAAAATGATCCCACTATACATGGAAATTAAATGACCCTGCTGCTGGGGGCAATAAATCAACAGCCATTGGACGCACCAGCTGCAGTGTCATCATTACTACGGCTGAAGCAGTGGAGCACACTGGTGGTGTACCGACCTCATCGCTGCGTTTGTCAGACTCGTATTTGAATAATCTTCGTACACCGCATCCAGTTGGTGTTTTTGTGCATCTCCTGATAAATTCTAACAGAAGAATTCTCCCAGCTCTCATTATATAGAAAATGTTATCTTAATTGAACATTCACCTCTATATGAAACAGCCAAGGCCATTTCCTGTTTGCCCGCTGTCTAAAACAATGGATCCTTACCAATCAGCAAAAGCTGAATGTTCATGAAAATGTGCCGGAGCCAGTGGCTAAATACAAACGAACTTGCTCATTGTCACTTGTGTCACATATTATGGAACATTAATGCTCCTGACAACGTCAAATTCCTCCACCAGTGAAACCTCTTTTCCAGTAGTATGGATCAGGTTGTATTCCAATTTGTGCGCTGTTTGGAGCATTTCAAGCAAAAATAAACAGGTTTGGAACCTGAAAAGGAATTCAAAAAATGTTTGCTTTTCTTTAACCTGAAGTGTGAACCTTGACAACATCATTGGGGTGTGTCATATTCTACAGTTTGAAAAAAGAGGATCAAGTCTTATGCGTAATACAGTCTTCAATGTTTTCCTATCATTCATTTCTTGTTCATGCTTGGTTTTGGGTAAAAACAAATATCTGAAATAACAGAACAAAGGATCAGAGATGATTTAAAATGGGTAAAAGTGACCATCTTATCTTTTTCTCCCCAGAAGCTTACAGTGAGGCATAATACATTAAGGCCTTTATCATTTGAAAAACTGTCCTGAGATGAGACTTTTGCTCTCTGATAAATCAGCCTCACTCTCCGAGGTGCCTCTTGGGCCCTGACATCTCCGTTTATTTGCTGCAGTGTGCATTTTGCATAGATTTAAATTCATGCATTGCTAATTACTCTTCATATTTTCAAGCATGCATCTTTCCTCTCCCAGCCTCCATATGACACTGAAAGACTTGGAGAGAACATAGTTTTCAGCCAGACAGAGTTTTCTCTCTTTCTGACAGCTAGCTGGGTGGAGGAGCAATTAGTGTCACCTGAAAGCATTCCTCTCAGGATGACTAGGCCCCATGAAAACTCATCTCAGAGAAGCCCTGACACCTTAAAAAGCTCATCAAGATCAAACTGGCCTTCTTTATGTCCTGCCTCACTCCCCCAAGGCACAACATGATGAAGGCTTCCCTCTACCTCATCTCAAGTTGATTAAAGGCAGCAAGCCTCTCTTGGCCTCCATTACTCAGTCAGGCTCGGTTTCTCTGCGACATATCTGCTATGTGTTGCGTCGCTTGTGCTGCTGGGGAATTACAGAAACATACGCATTGTTAAAATGCCATTTTTAGTACTGTACATGAGAGGCGAGGAGGGGGAATTACTGGCTTTATTGTATTTTAAAGGGAAATGTTTTACAAAAGTGTCAAGACTTGGTTCCAGTGGAGATTTTATAACACTTTCTTGTGGCCCCTTTCATTTGATAAGAGCACTAGTGGTCACTGAACACCAACAAAACAAATTTAATTCCCTCCCTCATCAGCCACACTCGGCCAGGGTCAATGCCGTGTGCGTTTAGCTTCTTTTGTAAGAAATACTGGAATTAAAATGAGAGTGCAAGGATCAATATAGCAATTCACCCAGCACAGAGAAGAGGCTGTGCGTCAAGTATTGCTTCTGCTTATTAACATGACTATTGATTAGAGTCAGAGGAGCGTGGTCGCAGAGGCAGCATCAAATACCAATCGTTAACCCTAAAGTCGGGGTTAGCTATAAACACTTAGCATGCTCTGTAACATCTCAATCCTTTAAGGGGCATTGCACTGACAATCCACCTTGACTGGGATTTTTCCCCACCTGAGATGTAACTCATTAGCACATGCGGTATTGAGCTCATTAGATTTGTTTGGAAACATCTAAAAGATTGACCCATTTGAGCATGAAAAATTTGGAGGCTATAATTTTCCCCACTGAGATTCAAGGCATTCGTTTGATATTCATAAGCTTCAATTAAAGAAACAAACAAATAAAAAGTTTTGTGTTGCCTTTTAACTAATGGCCACTTGCTGTTTTAACCAACATAATCATGAGAATACAATAAAAAGAATTAATGAGAAAAAAATAATTACATAGCAAGACCAGCCATAATATGTGCAAATTGATTCTGGTGTCCTGCAGATTCGCCACAAGAACTGAAACTGATTGAGACAGGGTAGAGCATGGACAAACAGAAAAACTGATAAATGAGAGCAGGATGGAAATAGAAAAAAAGAGTGAAAAAATGGGCGAGGGATGGAGACTAGCGAAAAAAAATGAGATATACAGTATTGACCTCAAAATCCTTTCTCACCATCTTTTTGAATGATGCTGCTTTAAACCTGTCAGAAAATGGAAACACTCCCCCAATCAGCCTTTGTGGCAGTGGGAGAAATTGGCCATGTCTGGGCTCATAACCCCTGAAATGTATCAACCACTCTCAGTCCTCCCAACACAATGCATTCTCTTTTAGCAGGAGTGCGGGGATGTGACCACCATGAAACAGAGCTGGAACAACCTGTGCAGAGCCCAGGATGGTAACTCCTTGAGACCCAGGCAGGTAGATCAGTGTGCAGAGGAGACGGAGAAATCAAAGTGGGACAGATGGCCTGGAAGGAGCTGATAGCTAGCTAACCCACCGGATTTATTTGATCAAATAAAAACAGATTTTAAGCACTTTAATGCCACAGCCCAGTTCTGAAAAACCTCCATCTGTCCTCTACTAAAACCTTATTGCAGAAGTGACTGCGGAGAAGAGGAGGAGACAGATATAGAGGACAGAAATAAGATGTGCTTAAGATATCACAAAAAAAATCCTTTTCACATGCGTGACACAGCTGTTTTGACATGGTCATGAAATAAAAATGTTAATTACTGTATAAAATTGGAATACGTCTATCTTCATTAATAATAATTCTACATGCCCAGATATACTAAAGTGGATGGTAAGATTGATCCTTTATATCTTATACTTAAATCCACATACAGTTTAATGGGAGTACTGAAAGAAGGACTTCTTCCATATAACAGGAACCCACTCTGACTTTAAAGTTATTCATCACAGCTAAACGTCAAAAAAATAGCTTGGAATGTCAGACATCTATCTATATTTTGCATTTTAAAACGCATAACATTATACAGTTTGTGCTCTACCTGTTTAAATCCCCTGCACATATCTATGTAGGATTGCTGTCAATTGACTACAGCTCAGTGTTTTATACCACAGATCCCTCTATGCCTGTCACAAAGCTTAAGGACTGGGAATTAAACACCTCACTGTGCATGTGGATCCCTGACGTCCTGATCGGCAGACCCCAGGTGGTGAGACTGTGGTGACACGCCTCTTCAACACTCATCCTTAACACTGGAGCACCCCAGGGCTCTGTTTTGATCCCCCCTGCTGTGCTCCCTGTACAGACATTACTCTGTAAACATTTTTGTCTCCTACACACAGCTGAGGTGATCACACATATAAATGAAGAGATCAACCTGAAACAGCTACCTACACTTGAATGGCAGCAAGGAGATGATAGTGGACTTTGGAAGCAGGGAAGAAACTGTATACTTCTTAATATCAATGGGTCTTCATGGAGAGAGTGAAGAGGTGTCCCCCATCACAGAGGAGCCTTACCTGAGCACTGCATACTGGCTCAGTGGTCAGGAAGGCAAGAGTGTTTTACTTCAGATGCCTGAGAGAATTCCAGTGTCCACTCAGATGCTTAGGAATTTCTACTCCTGCACGAAAGCAATTGGAAACATCATTGCCATCAACCCGCTGGATGCAGCACGAACAGGACTGAAAAGGCTCTATTAAGGTTGCGATGTTTGGTTGAATCTACAAAAGGTGGTTGCCTTAAAGCCCCCTTCCAGGCAGATGGAAAATACTGTTATAATGCAATGTAAGTACGCTGCAGTGTGTAATATTTAGTTTTGTAATGCAAAAAAAAAAGGAAAACTCTTAAAAGTGATTGGAAGCACATCTAATCTTTCTCCCTCAATTTTCTAATTCTGGATCTGGCCTTCACCCTGCCCACCACTTCTATTCGCACTCGCTTACCTGGTGAAAGAGCAGTCCAAGGTAGTGTGGTACATTTCTATTAACAAGCTTGTTAGCTTGTAACTGGCAGTGGCCTGCACAGTGTTGGTGGTTATGAAACACATAATAATATCTGCTACAATGCTAGAGCGTGTTTCCGCTCTGAGATGGAAGTTTCTGGGTTTTTTCTTTTACAGCTTTGGATTGGTTTTAGAAGTTTCAGGAGGGGGTGACTTTAAGGGTATTTACACCAGGGGCTAGAATAAGGCCAATCATTGAGAACCCCAACCACGTGGATAACAGCCTTTCCTCCCTGTTGAGCCCTGGGAGAAAGTACTGGATACAGCAGATCTGCACTGGAAGGCTCAGGAAAGGATTTTATCCTCAGGTCACGAGGATCCTATATGAGCACACTGCATAAGACACAATTTTAGGCACAAATTGAACTAATGGGATCACATTTCACTGAAATTATACCTGAGTTATTGTTTGATTGACTGTTTGAATATTGAAACAATTAAACACTAATGTGCTGTGTACGCTAAAGTGTAACACCATTATAAAAATGTATTCTCAGTGTTTACTGAACTATTAGTTCCTATCTGTGCTAAAAGTTGGTGTTACATCAGCCTCCTAATGTTTGTGCAATTATTCTGCAAATAAATTGTAATGCGGCCAGAATCACCAGATGGGGGTAATGCATTATATGCCGTTAGCTGTGGCAGAGGGGTTGAACAGTCAGGTTGAGGGCAGTAAATTCTCCGGATACATTTTTCATCCTCCCTCTCCTGCAGGCTGCCAGGCTGCTGAAAGGAGCATTGACTAAGCACAGAAAAGGTCCGATCTTGCTTATTTATTCCCAACCAATCTTCGTGATGTTTTTGAATGCAAATGGAAATCCTCAGGCTCTCTGAGTGGTCTGTGTCTATATATAGATATGTATATAATGTTTTACATAGGTACAATACATCAACATAAATATGTATTATACAGTCACCTCATCTGTCAGAGCTTTTCTTTCAAATATCTTCCCTCCTTTGCCCTTGCAAACTGCTGGTCTGTCTGCTATAATGATGACATTTTCATAATGGAGGGCGGCTGCCAAAACAAGAACATGCACTTCAACCATAATGTCCCTCCTACGGCTCCTCTGCTCGGAAGTCTGGAGCACAAGTCAAAGTTTGGCACAGTATGTGGTATCAAAACCAAGCTGATCAAAGTGAATATTAAAAATGAATTTCCAATGCAAGGTACAGCAGAGCTCATCTCAGCTCAACTTTTTTTTTAGATTTCCATTAGCAAAAGTTATGGATCGTACCTGGTACCTATTACTTTTTTTTATACCAACTCGAATGAGATTCCAAGTGAGCCAAGTCCATACTAGACAGTGAAGCTAAAACACTGCAGACCATTAATTTGTCAGAGAGAATCATCACCAGCTTGGCATGAGACATCCTGATCAAACCAGGCTTTTCAAAATAGCCAAACTACTATCAGCTACTAGAATTTATTTTTTTTAATGTAGTTAGATTCAGAATCACTAATTTAAAAAAAGAAGAAGAAACAAAAAAAAAAATAAAGGAGCAGAACTACGCTGTACACTACACAGTACAATTGACAAAATGTGCCTCATGCTTGGCTGATTAGATTTTAGCTTTAAGGAGCAGCTGAATAAAGTGGCCAGTGAGCTGTATATTTCTATGTTTCTAACAAATACCCACAAAGGGGAGGGTCTGGGATCCCTCCAGTTATCGTTGCGTGACGAAGACAAATAAGCTCATCAGAAAAGTGGAAGCAATCAATTCAGCCCCTACAACATCAGCTCGTTTTATCGCTCTTTCCTCATTGGATACCATGATTGAAAAGATTAGTATCTTTAAAATTACATTAAACATGATGAAAAATGGGACTCTCACAATGAAATTATCTAAGCTGTTTAATTTAACAATTTGCCTTGTTTTCTGCTATTTGAGTATAAAAGAAATGATTACATTGCATGTTGCCCAGTAAAGAATCTGTTGTTAATCACATTATCTTTTCTATAACTGCTGCAAGTGTCTCTGCACAAATCTAATTAGGAATAAAAATTAAAAATGGTCAGTTTGTTTTGGGTGTTATAATCAGTATTGTGCAGTCAAAACTAAAAGAAAAAGGATGGAGGCTTCCAACAACTCCTTGTTTTTCAGTGAATTCTATGTGTGTGTGTGTGAGCCTATATGCATCAGGTTAGTCTTATCAAATAGGAAATCCCGTGAGACAACAGTTAAACATGTGCCCATCTCTTCCTCTAGGTCAGTAGGGTTATAAATTGTTGGGAACTAATAATCATCTGTGTAATAACATCCATAATGCGATGTAAAAATTGTCCTGCTTGCATAACACTCTCTCTGTACACTGCTCCTCCACAAGTCTGCTTTCTGATCTCCTTCTTTCCTTTAAAACCTTGGGACCTGGATCGCCTCCAGGCAGAGGAGCTTCACACATTGCTGATGAGAAGGTATGACACATACTTGACTTAAATTTCTATCTCTCTATCTTCCGTCGCCAAGAACAGAAACCAAGGTTGCTCGTTCTCTTTAGCCTTGCCAAGCAGTTGTCTGTATAGTTTGCCATCAGATCACCATCAGTTTAGCTGTGGGAGGGAGGGAGACTGTGGCCCCATCTGTTCACATGGTGCTGCTGAAAAGCATGCCTTCCCCCCTTTTTTTCTTCATTAGGTCTGGTTGATGTGTAAGGATAAAATGTTTAGAAGTTTCCTTCCTGCCTTGCTTTTTTGTGAGTCTCAAAAAAAGGCATACAAAAGTGCACTAGAGAAGTGCATATATTAAAAAATGGGGAAAGGCATATGTGTGTGTGCATGCACTTGTGCAGGTTAAGTGTGCCTGTGCCTATGTGGTTCAAGATTTACTTACTTTACCCAGAGAAAGCTTTCAGAGAAAAACACACTCTCAAACATATACTCCGTCAAGACTTATCTTAGCCCTCCAGAGGCAGCAAGACAAAGCTCACACATTTTAAAGTCTCCAGTGGTAAATGAGGCGTTTGAGAAATTGCGAATGCCAGAGAACACACACACTGACAGTTAATTTTTATAACCTTTTGTGAAAGGACTTACCAGGCAAACATTTCAACCTGAGACAGACCCCATCGCTTGTGCCCCCATCCACCCACTCACCCCAGCAATTTGTTGCCTGTCTATCTCCATCAACCCACACAAGACCAGTGAATACTGTAATAGCTAAGACTAAACCAAAATATGTCAACGCTTTTCAGTGCTTGAATGCAGCCCTTTTTTTGCAACATTATTTTACTTTCAGACAGTTGTCACCTGATTCTGCCGTTCCTTTCAGCTTTACTGGGTTTTATAGCATTGTTCAGCTCATTGTTTTGGTTTTATAGCACAACATTTTTTTGTTTTGGTTCAGTCTCACAGCTGTCATCAGTTCCAGATGCAGGCAGCTGTTTTCAGTGGGAAAAAATCTGACAAACCCAGTACAAACTACCAGTCATTTTCCATTAAAAAACCCATTTCTTATGGGTTAGTCGAGACTGAAATCAGAGCTGAAAGCAGAGTAACTTTAAATGGGTAGTAATGCTAATGCTAATGTTTCTCTGCTGAATGTGTAAATATGTAACAGCTTGCATGACATGTCAACTTAAAATGTGAAAGAATATTAATTCTGTATTTGCAGTTCCCATACAATTGGTTACTGTTGCTTTAAAGATTTAATCTTAACTGCTTTATTGGAAATTGCATACATAGTTTCAAATTTTCTAATAAGGTATAGTGATCTTTTAGCACTGACCTGAACCTCAATGCCATATCCCAGGTAGACCGTAACCAGGTAGTTACACTCCACTCCAGAGTCAAGCTGCTGCAGGATTTCGATGTTACCCTCAGGGTCAGTGAAATTCAGGCTGCACGGCTCTGTGGGAGACAGTAAAAAGGCAAGTTATTCCCTCTTACCCGGACCACTGATCTTTCTGACAGCCCACCTGTGTCACTGTGGCCCCGTAACCCTCTAACTATCTCTGCAGATTTCCTATCCGACACTGCTCATCTGGGCCGTAAGCCCTCTGTGGCCAGTGGAAAGGACAGGCAGGACACATCAGGGAAAGTCAGATTGTTTCTGACACATGAGCGACTCCATTTTCCCTGGTGGAGAGCTGGATAGCGGTGTGCAGCATGTGAAATGAACAGCAGCAATGTTAATGAACTGAAGCTTAATTCTCTTGTCCTCAGGGATGGATGAGTTAAATCTTAGGGGAAGGTACCCTCACGTTATTTGGTGCTGCTATTTATTTCACAACGTTTGAATGTTCTGCTCAAAACATACTTAAAAGCCAGAGAGAACATGAACATGCCTACCTGCTGTTTGCATGGTGGTGATAGTGGTGATAACCGTGGTGGACGTGGTGGTACTACCCTCTCCTTGGGAAGTTAGGTTGGGCAGTGGATGATCAGGGTTGGTTTTGTTTTTTAGCACTGTTTCTCTAGGCTCCCCTTTCTCCATCTTCATTAAAGAGGGTGCAGTGGTAGCCTCTACAGGTGAGGCACGCCAACTTTGAGACCGACTTCTCCCAACTGGATTTTCAGTAACTGAACCTTGATTATTTGGTGTCACTTGAGTGGTGAGGGAGTCCGTTGTTGGCTCAACCTTGGCCCCCTTTGGCTTCGAAGACTTCTTTACAGGAAAAGGCATAGGTGGCCTTGGTGTTGTAGGAGAAAATGTGGTGAGTGGCGAGGTGGCGGCCGCAGTGGCAGTGGTGGCAATGTCTGAGAAGGCTGGGGCATCCTCATGGGGCACCAGCTGAGTGACAGGGTCGCCTGCATCTGAGGCAGAGACCGAGCCTGGCATGGTGGAATATGCAGCCACAGAGCCATCCCTCCCGAAATAATGCTGGTCCCCTTGGAAATCCCTTGTTAGTAGGTGCTCATGAAGCAGAAGGCCTTTGAGGACAGGCTGGTGGTTGGGGACGTTCATTGGTGAGACAGTGGTGACAGAGTAGACTTCACTTTCTCTGTCCTGTGTTGATGAGTCCCTGGCAGGGTCCAGTGTCCTCTTACTGATGCCATTGCTTTGAATTGGAGCTAAGAGTGAAAGAAAAAAAAAAGAGAATATGGTTGTGTTAAGAAAAAATGTTACAGGCCAGCAAGCTACAAAAGCAGCATACAGTACACAAGAGCAGTATGTCTTTTTGACAGTTTCATTATAGAATCGTCAAGACTGCCGGCCCATAATCTACCAAAATTATGCCTAATGAGGTGAGAGGCTGTCCTCTTGTATAATTCTTCCACACATTTTGTTGCTATTTAAATCAGTTCATTATCCAGCGCCGCTGTATGTGTGCGTGTGTGTGCGTGTGTGTGGACTTCGGGGGAGGGGGCAGTGGCATAGTAAGTATAATCCCTTATACTATCCACTCTAGAAGCTTAAATAATAGGAAAAAGCCTAATAGGTTGACATATGTAGGTCACTATAAGTAACGTAAAGTATGCATGATGCGATATTATAGAATCCTATGTAAGGACACACACACAGTTTATTCTCAAGTGTGTCTTTTGTGTAAAAATCATGTTTTTTTCATACTATACATTTCATTGAACCAGCATAGAGTACATTCTTTTAAGACTTTAACACGTGGCTGATTAATACTGACAGTGGTGAGCAGCTTGCAGAAAGCCGGTTTATTATCAAAGACAAATTCCACAATCACACCCTGCAGGCAGTGAAATCTCAGAGCGGAGAAGCACTAAGCAGAAATAGTCTAGTTACATGTAAGATAAAAAGGTTTAAAAAGCACATATTTTTCTAAGGCTAGTATTTTTATTCTCTCTCTTTTTCGACCTCACACATCACTCAAGCGCAGTGCAAGGATTGTTAAAAGTTACACAGGATAGGCAGCTCCAACAGGGAATAGTCAGTAAACCAGGAAAAAGAAAAGGAAAAATACATTATTGTAAGTCGCAAAAGACATTAGGTGACAGAGGTTTAAACATAGAACTTTTATATGATATTTCAGTGTAAAAATCTCAACAAGAGATGAAGGAACTGTTTTGACTTAAGTTTTAACAAAACAGCCATAAAACACAGTTAGTGTTCAGTAACAAATTAATCACCATCAATAGGCAGACACATGCATTTAATAATTGATTAAAATTTCAATAATGAATAAAAACACCACTGGGGAGTGAGCACCACAAATGGATTATAAAATTAAAGTGTGGAAGGATTAAAGCTGCACATGTTGGCTACACCTGTTTTTGTCACACCTATCAGCTCTAATTAATGCAGAAAATCAGTGACAGTAAAAAAAAAAAGGCACAAGAGAATTTGCTTTTGGTTTTAGCTTTTCCCGTATAAAAAGTGACGAACCAAATTCAAACGAACATTACAGCCCAATATAAATCTCATGATCTAATCACCTCTATGGCAGCTTAAACATCAGCATATCTTTTAACAGCTCAAGAAGAACAGACGGGCCAATCAGCTCATGCAGCGTAAGTGTTTTTCATAGCCAAAACGATTGCACAGTGAGTCCAAAAGTGCCATATTTATCCCATTATCTGCTAAATTTTCCTCATGTTAGTTGTTCGGAGGGAAATCTAATGAATTGATGGTTCCCACAACTGCTAATCCTCCAGACAGTGTAAACATTAGCAAAGACAAACTGTTTTTGTATGTCCTCAGTGGCTTTGACAGGACAGCTATCCTGAAATGATCAAATGTTCTCCGCCTGGCTGCCAGTTATACATTCTCAGATGACAACACATTTTTTCCTCATTTATGAAGCCTTTATGTGGAAATATTTTCTTCGGGTTTTGAAATTCTAGTGCTGACTGGCTGTTTTAAGGTGTGTGCTGCCAGGATTTGTTTCCATCTTGTTAGGATGGAGGTAGAAATACAGTGCTGGGCATAAAAACAAAACATCTGTGGCAATCACATCATCTTTTTAGGATGGTAAGATGAGCTGACTAAAATAATACAGCTGACTGTGAATTCTTGCTTTCATGTTGGCATCAATGCAATCTCCATCTTTCTGTTTTTTCCATTTTATATCATCTGAACATGAAACAATTCTATGTGTTTTTGTATGGTGTAAGTAGGTAGCAAAGATAAATATCAAAAACACTGAGCGAGTTCATATAATCCTCTTATGCGCTCGTACACGTGTCTACATGAAACAATGGCGTCTGCTTTGACACCTTAATTACCTTGCATTCGTCCGTCTTAATGAGGCAGAAAAGCTGCCAGCACACTTTTCATGCTTCTAGATGAAAGGATGCTGTTGACACAGGCAGCAAAAGACTGAGATATCTTCATGGTGAATCTATTAACTACAATGTTCCCAGGCGATTAAGTTAAAACATGTAAGAATTCATTTTTAAATGGTCTTTAGAGGTCAGTGGAATGTTTGTGTACATGATAAATGTTAAGTAAAATACAGTTGTGTGTGTCATGGGTGCAGGAATATTTTAAAATGCTTTTCAAGGCTAATGTGTTGATATTTCCTTATAAATATATGAAAATTTCATTTCTATGTCCTGAAAATTCTGCTCAATACACCAACACTGCATTCTCAATTTTATGTTGATGGAACCATATTTGCACTTTACTTACAGTCAATTTAAAATACAAAATACACTTTAAACACATGGTTAATGTTGTCAAACAGTCTCAGTTTAGTTAGGTTGAAACTACTTGATTAGGTAACTTTGTTAGGTTTATTAAAAAAATCATGGTTTGGGTTCAAAGCAGTACGCAAATTACATAAATCACCTAATATTAACCATGGGTTTCTCACAGTATTCTCCTGGGTAGAAGTCTTTGTTTGTTAAATCAGAGATTTATATGAAAACATATTTTACAAAGTACAAAATAATAACTGAAAGCATGTAAAAAAAAAAAACAACCTTTAAACTATATATGACTGAATTTCGGAGTTCAACCATTGCACTGTTTTACTAATTTCTGTGTTCAGGTTTTTTTGGGCGTGTCTAAAGTCATGGCTCAATGACACACTACAACTTCCTTATTATAATTCAGCCCCCAACACTATATAAGCATCTTTACCAATGGTGGCTCATTAACTCTCTTGTCTCTGTGTGGTCGCGAAGACCCCCGTGCCAAAGACAGCGGGTCTGTGTGCAGCTTTTGGCCGCCAACAGCAGCACACAGAGACCCGACATGAGAGCTGATCTCTGCACTGCAGAACACCCGAACAGAAACACAAGGTTTATTCTCCGTGGTTTGTTTGTTTAACATGAACATTTGGAGAGAGAAAGTCGGCAAAGAAGTTGGACATCAGATATTATATTTCACTATTTAACACCAATTTCTTCTTACATGTGGCATTTTTCTGATTCAAATTTGACTCGGTGTTTAATAACACATGTTTCTGTGGTGTGGGAAACTCAGATCACATAAAATGTTGCTATATCAAGAACAAGCAAAGTATTCCTCTAAAATGTGACAATGCATTTTAGTTGCATACAAGAGGAAGCCAGGCTGCATATTTTGAGAAAAATTATCTTGTGGTTGTGTTGAATTTCACAGCCAGTCTATTTTCTATTGTTCCATCCCCATCTGATTAAATTAGAAAGCTTGCATATTCTACAATTTACTGCATCATTTTGGCAGTATTGATCACAACCGACAGTTGCTTTTCCTGCATATGAAACAGATGCTTAAATGTGCTTGCCAGGAGGCAAATGTTAACCCTGGAAAACTGACTTTGTCTTTATTGATTCAGGAAACATACATTTGGGTTTTAAATAAGAAATGGCATCTGAATTAATGTGAAAATTAACTGCGCCACAAGGGAAGCTCTTGTTCGCTCATAAAACTTATAAAGTAGTTGTAAGTCACTGTAATATTTTGCTGATGCAGAGTAGTTTTACCACCATCCAGCATGCTAATAAAAATTTGATCGGGCTATTCAAGAGGAAGAGTAAACAATTTTGTTACAAAGCCTCTCCCAGGCTGACAGAATTGACACATGGTTTTACATTATACTGGCAGACACGACAACACCACATTTATCTTTCTTGGCGACAGAAGCAATTCAAAGACCTTTTGATGTTTTAAGATGGAGGAGAAACATTTCCTTGTAGCCTTATTCTGTCACAACAAGAGCAGCGAAAGCTCTACTATAAAGACAAACTAAGCATATTTGACATGTCTCACAACCAGCAAAAAAGAGTGTAAAGGGAGGTCTTCATGAATGATTGAAGTTTATAAGACTGCCACCCCCCCTCACTCATAATTGCAAAGTAAAGAAGAATCTCAAACATACTGTATGCTTAAGATGGGGAATTATACTTTTGACAAGAATATTGTTATTGCTGCATGGAAACTGGGGCCTGCCTCTTATTTTGTTATCTTCGTCTCTCTCTGTGTCTCTATCTGTGTTGGTCAGGTGTTGACCGTCCAGTTTCTGCCCTTCAGTCAGAATATCGAGTGGAAGAGGAGAGTGAGAATGGAGAACTGGGATAAACCACAGTTTCTCATACACAGATCAATACAGGATCAATGTGTACAGGTTGGAGACCTCACTGTGGTGATTACAGAGGAGCCAGTACTGCTTCCAAACTGTTCTCGTGCCTGAGCCTTAATTGGGTGTTTACAGTTGAGGTTTCACAGAATAGAGCTGGAAACAGAATATTAAAGGAGCATGTTGGGTATGTAAATCAATAAATACACAACAGGAAGTAACCAGTTCCAGGCTTTTTTTAACCCAAGTTACATTCATTAGTTGGAAATGTAAAGATAATGTACACACATATGGCAAGAACTGATTTCTAATCTTTTCTGTAAATTATATTAAATGCTGTGTATCTCAGCCATTGAAAATCCTCAAAGATAAAAGATGTAATTAAGATTGAATTTTGAAATTCCTTATTTTCACTAACATAAGCATGATCTTTAAAAATGCAAGTAAGGCTGAGAAAATGTATCGCACTCTGTAGACATTATTCGAATTAATCAATTGTAGAGCATGCCCAATCTGATCATTTTGAAAGTATACCATAGCATGCTAATAGCGAAATTAATTTATAAAACCAAGCTCCATACTGGAATTTGAATATTGCAATCCTGAAAGCAGTCAAACTTAATTTCTCTTAGGTTAGTGCAATTAAAAGTGCTTTCATAGTTGACTGACAAGGTGATAATAACAGCAAGTTTTCTCGCTGTGAAAATATCTGACACTAATGAGCACCAGAGATTAAAAGATTTAAAAAAAGATTTTAAAATAAATACCAGTAGATCAGGTTTGGTTTGATGATTGATAAGCCATTGTTAACCCTCAAACTCAGTCCCCCATCCATTCATTTGCTGTCATTCTGTCACATATGAAATTGGTTCTGTATTATGCTAATTCTGACATAATAATTATAACTAACAATGCTAAGTTGAAAGACCAAATCCAGCCTCAGCAAAGTGTCAACACACAATTGTCATACATTTCACTTATGAAAAACGAGAAGACTTTTAGCCAGTTTCCAGTAGCAATAAAAAAACAGGCTTTTGTAGAAAAAACTGACAAAAATAACAACTTTAAACCCTGATCCTCTGTCCTGTTCTCACCCGTTTCCATCTGTAGTTAGAAAATCACACCCTACTGCCAGCCAATTTAAATTTATTGTGCTTGAAGGACTCCAATCAGGTGTCGATGTGCTGTAATATGCTGGCATAACCAGGCTACTGTCAGAACAAAGTGATCTTGATGTGCTCTGTCAGGTCCACAGAGTGGGTGCCATCATATTTAACCCTTCACACATCAGCAGATTGCATCAAGACACAGGCAATGGATACAATCACAAAGAGATGATCGGTGCTATCTGAGTGAAAGTTGTGCTGTGTGTTGTACTGTACAACTAGTGGGCAAACTGTTTTGTTACAGGCTGAGTGCAAGTCACAGCAGCCACAGCAGACTATAGCAGAGCTGATGTGAAATTTAACAAAGCTTTCACTTCAGTTAAACTCAATTTACTGCACTAGATCCAGCAGGCTAGAGTAGATGCCATGCTGCACACTCCAGAGGTTATGCGTGTAACTGCATTACATCACACCACACTGAGGCTGGTTAATTACTGCAGAGCTAATTCATAAATTAAAGGTGGTAATCACCATGACAGAATGAGATTACTGTTATCGTATCCCGAGCACTGTCACAGATACAATAAAATACAATTTATTGTCTTAGGGGAAATTAACTTAGTGAAATGTTTCTTCTGTGTGCCCATTAGAGAACATTTAGGACATGTCAGAGGAAGCTGGAGGCCGGAAGAGTGTGGAAAACATTCACATTGAATGTGTCCTTTTAAAATTGAAGCTAAATCTGCAGCCATGTCTGGTTATGGATGTAAAAAAATACAGTTCAAAAAATAGTGGACCCATCACAGTGACGTCACCCATCTGGCTAGCCACCGCCTGTCTATTAAGTTTAAGTTGCTTCTGTCTGGCCGCAGAAACAATCTGCCAATTTACAGGACCAATAGACTTAACAACTCATTTTCCCCTGCTGCCTTTAGCTTTTAAAATAACTCCATGCAATCTTTATACTATATTCATTGTTTATTGTTTCTCTGATGGTTGCTAGATGTACAACAAATCGCCTCTCAAGTATAATAAAGATATCCTTCACTATCGAAAAAATGAACAGGATATTACAACTCTAATATGATTCTCTGCCTATTTGTTACTTGCACAGTTCAGCATGTTATTTTTTAATCTTTACACACCCTTTATTTTGTTCTGAACTGTACACAGAGTACCAGATATTTTAATGTCTTCATCCGTCTTTCATTCTCTGAAAAAAGAAAAGCCTCTTGTAAGGAAAATAAAGATCTGAACTGAACTGGCTGTAACCAACATCTCAACTGGGCTGCTCATTTGTTTTTTATTCCACTTAATGAAAGCATTAGAGGGCAAACTTGGTTTGCAGAAGACTTCAAAAATGATGAAGCATGTTTGCAGTGCTATGCCTCATCTCTACTGACTGGAGTATAATAGAGCGTCCAGACATCCTGATTATGTGCGACTGGAGGTGCAACCTCACGCTTTGCCCTGAGATTCCATGGATTCATGGCAACCTCTCAGTCGACACTGAATAAGATGACAGAGTGAGCAATCATAGGGGAATCCTCCTCAAGATGGCAACACACAGCCTCCTCTCTTCAGTTGCATATCAATGGAGTCATCAGTGAACACTCAGTGCATGGAGAGAGCACTAATAAGATGGGACAAGCCACACTTGATGCAGGCTGCTGATTGACATCAATCTCTTTATATCCAGGGGCTTTATTTCCTTATTATTACAGAGAGCCACTAGACAAGCAAATCAATAAGCTGCTTCCGCTGGGCTCAGATACGAGGCCTTCAGATTGCACTACATGACTCCTTTTAGAGTCCTCAGTGGAGCTCTGAGCTCATGAATCCATTTTAACATTAGGTGAACATTTCCTAGGAGTGGCATTTGCTGTGATTCCTGCAGTATGTGCAGATTCTACACTTGTTTGCATGAAGCCATAAGGAAAGACTATAGGAAATAATGAGGTGAAACTGATAAATGATTCCATTAGTTAACCTAATGAATTGATAATTTAATTTAGTGTGTGGGTGTTACACAGTGCATGGACGTGGAACTAAATAATAACAATAAAAAGGTAGCAGGAAGAAAATCAAATTAAGTGGGCGCTTGCTGGAAGAAGAAACCTTTCAAAAAAACAGAATAGTGCATCAATAACTGTGCCGAGTTTCCAATTTCTGAGCATCAAATGTTCCTTTTACAGTCTGTCTGTTTTTTGAGTCGTGAGGATAACCGCATATTGAAATGAGACACACTCTTATCCTTCATCTGCCCTTTGACTTCATTGAGCGGAACCATAACTTTTCCCTTTCATTTATTACGGCCTGTCTGTGTTCCGGTTCATTGAGCATTGTCCTTCAGACAGGCTTTAAACAAACTGTGTCTTAATGGTGCTAGGAAGCTCGTAAGACCTGACCTTTAAGCTGGAGCAGAACAAAAACAGAGCTACCCGGCCTGCTATTTGCATGAAATCCACTGTAAAGCACTAAAGCTGCAGGGGGTAAATGGGCCAACCTAAAAACAAATCTGAACTCTATGGTGAAGGGTTAAATGTGGTTTAATTGGCCAGAATTTTCTTTTAGATTCTGTCAATTTATTAACTGAATATATTAGCATTCCCAATGCTACAGTTTTCCCTGTTTTGTTTTCTTCTGTGCATCTCTGCTGCTTTACACTTTTCCTCTTGATATATACATATATTTTTTTTTCTTGGTAGGAATGAATGAGCGCATGTCTTGTCGTACAAATGTCTGGTATTAAAATCAAATCATTTTCTGTAATCATGGCAAAATCTGTCTTATGAAGAAGCCGGATCCTTGTTGTATTTCAATTTACCAAAGTGCTGCATCCTAGGAAAATACTGGGAGGAATGTCTCTTTTCACACTTCATTTCCTCCCATTAGAGTAATTTATCTTTTCATTTTCTTCTCATTTACTCCATGGTGGAGTCAATTAAGAATAGAGCTGTGGGTGAAACAAGACATACAACTTTTAAATCTGTAGTGGATTACCATAGTGTGTGGAAATTGCAAATTGTGTTTCAGCAGTAGTCCTGGAGATAATAAGTTCTGGATTAACAAAAAATATATTTTATAACAACAGTTTAGCTCCAGTAGAATCCTGTTATAATTGCTATTGCCGGATCCCAGGTTTGTACTTTTAGCTTAGCAACTGAGTAACATCGTAGTGTATAAAAGAAAAGATATTTTTGATGAATGCACAAATACAGTCATGCTATACTTTTTTAAATTATCCATGGTGCATTTAATAATCTCAATACACTATATTTAATACACTAGACTGCTACCACATAAAACTGCGCCACCCTTGCAAGCTTAAGAATGACACCTTGTATAAAGCTATTGGTTCCATTGCAACTAGTAGCACCTCACAAGTGTCATGAGAATAGTGCTAGACAACTCGGCAGCTCAATGTGAAAGTGAGATGGAAAAGCCACCAAGGAAAAACTGCTGCTTGATTTAGTAGAAAAGGAGGATTCGGAAAAACTTGGCCAACTCTTACTTCATCTGACCTTAGAACAGATAAACTGATGTGGCATATCTGCAAATATGTAAATTTGGAGTTCAAGAATATTAACGTTAAATGCCACGTTATGCCAGTGCCACAAATCCTACCACTAGTTGGGTAAAGAGAGCAAAAGTACAGTTAAAGAGTTTCGGCAAGACTTATCTGCCCATCAGTAAAAGTACTGAAAGTGAAGCTTTGTGTTATCTCACAAAATTGCGAAGCATACAACTGTAGCAAGCTAGTTTCTCTGAGGGTGCTGCCTGTACATCGTCTCTCCTTCTCACAACACAGACATTAGTTGTGCATTTAAAAGCTATTTGATTGATGCCACACTCCCCATCTGTCTTCAAATCATTCCCCCAGCTCCATAACAAATCCATCAGGAAAATACTAATAAAGTGGCAAATGGCGATTTCCAAACTTATCTGTGAACTCGTCATAGATGGCATGCCTATGTACATACACTAGTAAATACTCTGATGGGGAGGCTGCTGTTGTATCACTGAATCAGTCACAGAAGAATACAGAGGCAAGAAAGATTCATTTCAGCCTCAAGAACTCAGAACCTCATTTTCTTTATCAGGCAGAAAAGACCATCTGAAAAATTATGGGGCTGGCAAGATACATCAAGGACTGTTGTTTTTGCTTTTTCCATGTTTTGCTTTAGCAACAAGTACAGTGTTCTTGTTTTCATGATAATAAAGCTGACTTGAAAGGAACTGAGCCCTGTCAGTGGTTTGTGCAAGCATGGCAGTATCTGGCCATAGAGACGAGGTTAAAAGTAGGTTAAGGGGGGCTTGCTCGGCACCCTGCTATTTTCACTGCTGGTTTAGTTGCCTTTTATTGCAGCAGAATGGATGAAAAAGAGAGAAAAAAGACAGAAAGAAGGGAAGCTCAATTCAAATATGCCCTTATTTTTAAAAGTTTAATTACTTCAAGGTTGTATCTTTAATATTTTGATTGGAATAAAATTCAACACTCAGCTCTGACACAATTATCGGAATAGTTTCCTTCGCCAGAACGCTCATGAAACTAGAAATCTGTTGCCTTAGTCTTAGACTCTGTGGGAGTCTTCTCCTGCAGAGTCACCTTCCTTTGAAACAGGCCTTCTGGCATTTGCAGTGAAACCGTCTCCGTGTCTATTTAAGTCCAGACTTAAGATTCAGTACAGTTTAACGCGTGCCTTCATTTTCACCTGACCAGCTGTTCCATTTGTCTGTTCCTTTATAGTGTGACATACAGTACAGTGCCACTCCAGTGATTGGTGCACCGCACAGTAAACACACAGCTGGATAGCACACAGACATGCAGGCACATGCTTTACACTCCATTAATACAGAACTGTTGCTATGTTGCGAATCACATACTGTTTTCTTATTTTAACTATGTTCTGCAGCCGCAATTATTTACTGTTGTAGTAAACAATTGTAACCTTCTTCTTTGTAACAAATTGACCATTAAACTTTGACCCCTTGCTCATGTTATAGCTGCATAAAGTAGGACATCCTGACATTTTTCAACATTTTTTTAGTATCAGTTTTGGAATGCATCCTTTAATCAAACCTCTTGCTCAACGTCATCATCATTTTTTAGTGATAACCCTAAAGTGGACAAAGCGAGCCATTAAAATGGTCTGTGTGTGTTTTAGTATGATAATAAGGATGGTGATTTATGCTACTTTTCTCGAAAAATGAGGCTGAACATTTGCTGTGATATCTCAAATTGTGGTTTTAGTTTTCTGATCTCTTGCTTCGGGCCAGTGCTTTTCATTTCCATGCCGCCATGAATAGCTCGCAGATAATCATAAGATGAATAAAGATTTCTGATATAGCTACTAGGATTACAGACACAGAAAAAAACAGGAATGTACCTGTGGATTTCATGTACAAACAGTTTTTTTTTAGAATTTTTAAAATGTGAATGTAAATGTCTGTGCAAGGGAAAAGGTGATTACTCTAGTAGCACTGGAAAGCAGAGTAAAAGCAATTGTATTCAAGTGTGAGCCTTGACCTTTATGTATTTGCAGGATTCGTTCGAAGAAGGTGGACGAGCAGATGCTCAGACAAAAATCACTTTGGCACTTACATCTACCAAACTGAACACAAGTATTTTCTGTGCACTCCGCTGTTACAAGCAAGAAAAAAACGAGTGGTCGAAGGGACTAGAAAAGAAGGGAACATTCAAGAGGAGTAGCAAGACACTGTGTTTAAAATTGTTGCATGTTTATGACACTTGATGGTTGAATCTCTTGTAAGAAAAGACAGCCGCAGAGCTCAACAGAAAGACCCACTATTATCATTTTTCAAGGAAGATGTTATTTTCTTTTCTAAACATGACAGACACATGCTGGAACAGCAGCTGGAGCTGGAAAATTGCATTTAAGTGGAGTGACGACATTCAGCGAAACAAAGAAACGGGTCTATTGTTCTTGCTTTCATTGGGACTACTGGCTTATTTCTTACAATAAAGATTTCTTTTTTATATTCTGTATTTGAGTTATAAAAAACAGCGGACGGCTGTCATGAACTTTTTCCACTTTACATTTCTACTAATGCGGTGGGGTATTATATTCACACAGCAGTACTAATAATTGCACTATAGCACTTATCGGCCCTTCTTTTAACAATGAAACCCTTTCAAGCATTTAAAAAATCTTATCGATTACAACACAACTCTTGTCATCTTCTAACCACATCAAATCTCCGCTATTTCACAAAAACATTTTTAAAGCAATCTTGAAACAAGAAATAGAATATAAAACACAAACAATAATAAGCTAAATCCTAGAGGGAGTGACGAGAGAGAGAGAGAGCGAGCAAGAAAGAGAGAAAGATGTCTTCGAGCGGAGGCATTTTAATATGCTGGCTGCATGTAATGTTGAAATTAGTTTTATGCGTTTTGGCAGGGGGATGCCAGAGAGCAAAGCCAGGTGAGGCCTTGTGAGTACACAAGTCTGGAAACATAAATGCTGTAAACCAAAACACAAGCTGCCTATTGGGAGGTGAGGAGAAACAATATTAACACTGACAGTGATAGATGATGCAGCTTCCTGTAGAGGTCTGATAGATACAGGAACCTTTAGAGCCGAGAAGCACCACATTCTAGTAAAAGGTGTATTCCAAGTGTGTTTCACATAAGCCGGTAAAACCTGCATTTGTAAGAGAAAAGTGTATTTGCATAAACATAGATAGGCTTTTTTCATTTATAACTGCCAAACAGATTGTTAAAGTAAATGTTAGATATACTTCAATCACATTCATCATGCTCAGCACCTCTAGTTTCCTCTGACCAATAATATTTGTTGATATTGAATCTTGCACTGGTATGAACTACCACTGTCAAGGTCTGTGACATCATCAGGCTTGTTGCTAATAGGCAATCAGCTTGCACATCTGGTTTATATTAGCTGTGGTTACCCCACGCATCTACCTCTTCATGATGATTAAATTTGAATAAAAACAAAAGCTTGAAACAACAAACATAAGTCTTTGTTTTGAAAATTAGTGATCCCCGTCAAAATAGCAAATTACTGCAAAAATATAATAATGACAGAATATGATCTGTACTGTATTTGGCTGGAAAGAGTGATACGTAGAGCCAAAAAGCAGTAAGCACCTAATATAATAGAGGTTATCATATGGTTGAAAAGGCTTAATCAACAGTTATTATTCCCATTCAATGGACTGCTAATATTAACCTGTATTGTCAGCGCTCTTAGGGCCAGTGGGACAAACAAAGCGATGACTTTCACCCTGGAGACCAGGGTTTGTTCAACAATGTTATTCAAAGTAACGTCACTAAACTTTGTGTGCCAAGTTTTTACGGTAAAGTACTTCCAGCACTCATGTTGTCCTTGTAACATGTTTTAACATCCGGCATTTACTTGCATTTGTTTTACTTTTTAATCTTTTATAATGCCTTTAAGAAGGAAAAAAATTAATTAAAAGCCAGATCAACAGCCCTCTCCTGCAACAATAATACATGAAATTGTCTTCTGTTGCTACGATGTGGAGTTGAAATTGATGTTGCTCTTCACCACAACGGTTCTATTCAATAAATCAGCAAGCCACATGTTGTATTTCTCATTTTGAGCAATCCCCTTCAAATTGTCCCATCATATAGCTTAAGTGTGTGTTTACAGCATGGGGAAAGGTTATGGGAGATAAGGTCCTGGTGGATAAAATAACACATGAAATTGTCATTGATAATAAGAAGAGATATGATGACTGCTAAACTGTGAGGCAGATTGAAAAAAGACACAGAAACAGAGTGTAATGCTGTCACATTTTAGCCTTGACATTTTTCTCATGATGTTGCTATATGGATTTAATAGTTTTTACATGCATTTCTGAAGTAATTGTAGTAATCTTTACATCATTTGTAAGGATACTCCATACATCCTTGCTGGCACCATGAAGGCTACTGTCACTGCGCTGTAGCTTAGTAATTAAGTATCCTATGTAATTATTCTGTACATGCACACATCATTAAAACATCAAGGACAAAATATGAAGATGTATATAAAATCTGCTTAGCAAGAACCCTGCAGTCCCTAATAAATTCTCAACTGAGACTTTATGTGCGTACGTCTATAGTCAGGAAATACATTAAAAGCAGAACGGTCGGGATTTAGATCAAGTCATAGCACATTAATGTCCCTTCTTATATGAAAAAGTAGCATTGTTTGTTGTTTATTTTTAAGGCTCTACTGCTAAATCTGCCTGATAACCTCTGTACTCTTGTTACATTTAAATGCATTTTTAGTAAATAGGCCTCTCTTGAAAAAGAGATCCTGATCTCAAGGAGACTGTCTGGTTTAATAAAAGCTTAAAATAAATAAGTAAAACTCATTCTAATTTAAAGCCATCTCATATGACAGATAACATTCCACTGTGGTACAAGTTTGCTTAAAAAAAGAAATATTTATTGTTCATATTGATTTAGAATTCTCTTTTTTATTAAAGCAATCATCCATTTAACAGTAGCTGCTTTAAATAACTGCAAAGCACAGCCTCTTGCAGCTTATTGCTTTAATAAACTGTGACTGAGAGCAGTGTACTCGCGCATGATTGAGAGACTGCAAATATTCTGCTCTGATCTTATTTAAACTTCTCACAGAAAAGGAGGGCCCTGCCTCATGGAGCAGGAGCAGGTTATTATGAGGTGCTGTAAATTACCACACCAGGTAATTGGAGAACATCAGTAGAGCCAATAAAGTCGAAGCACTTGCAGATGGTAAAAACAAAACCCAAATGATGAACAGGGTCTCTTGGTGAGCAGCTGTTATTCCTTAGACAGAAACTTTACATTAACACTGCTGAGCCCATGTGTAAAAGCCAGAAAAACGCCTATCTGTGCACAAAAGTTGCAAAGTAGTTTTTCATTGGCGGCTGTGTAATGAAAAGAATCATCACAGTTTATAAACTTTTTTATTTTATTTATTTCTTTCTGCGCTTTATAGCTTCACCAAAATTGGATTTCAAGCCTGGCTACCCTAAGAGGATCTACAAACACATGTGGTGCAAGAGCAAATCTGTGTGGAAGAGCATGGAATGAAAAAATAAAAGGGTGAAAATTAAAGTGGTTTAGCCTGAATGGATTTAAGGGGCTGGAAAAGACATTTTAGTGCCCAGTCATTCATCCTTCTAACATCACTGTTAATATACATTTTTAATGGTTTGTCTGTTTCAGCTCAGCAGAAATCTTAAGGCATTCCTCAGTAGGTGTTCCACGCTCACCCTGTTTCATGCAGTTAAACTGTTGTGTGGGTGGAATTAAATTGTTGCATCACTCATCCAGGTCTATTAATTATAGATCCCTTCAAGCGATGACTTACCAATTTAAAACTATACTGTATTAGAACAAAACACTTCAGATTCAGTTCTGTCAGACATCCATACAGCCATTATACATAATTATCATTCATTATTCCCTCATAACCTGGTTTAAAATCTTAAATATAACTGTGAATATTATATATATTTCATAACTCAATAATCAACAACTTTGAATTTATTGTTACTTAATCCTGATTGGTGCTCAGAGGTACCCGACATCAGGTTTTTGGAACTAACCCCTCCACTCTTTGAACTAGTCAGAAGAGCACAGAGCGAAATTGGAAAATAGCAAAAATGATGCTAACTTTGACATGAAATTGTGTTCATGTAAGAATACATCTCTCGTAGTAACAAGTTAATCAAGAAAATACGTTTTTAGGGCTTTTAAGATTTGATGCCACATGTGGTTAACAGTTGTAGTAGCAAGTGTGTGTGAAGCCCCTGAGTTGTGCTTGAAAAATACAAAACTCGATTGACCACTGCTACTACTTTGTCAGGAATACAACAGCAGACGAGTGGCCTGTTTATCTGTTTACAACACGCCCCAAGAAACAGCACTGAGCTCTGAAGACAATTGGCTGAACCGTGAAATTACATCTTCCAGGTCTACCTCATGATGCCATGGGACCCAAAAAGACTTAAATTGAAAAAGAGAAATCTGTAAATACGCAATTGTTATTTTAGGTACATGGACTTCATTATCATTTTGTACTTAAAGTTAAGTCAATGTGTTACGTAGTATAAAGAGTGACAAAGTCCAGAGAGAGGAGGCACAGAACTGTCACCTGGGAGACCATGGAAAGCAACATCACCAATGAGTTTGTTTTTTTTTATTTAAATGTTGGTTATGTACATGATTACATGACATCACATAGTCTAATAACATCACATACCTATTTTAATCCAATCCATGATCTCTTTCTAAACCTAACAAAGTAGCTTTGTTGGCTAAACCTAATTAAGTAAGTATGATGCCAACAGTAGTTTCATTTTACTGTGTTAAATAGATCTGTCACACGTGTCATCTGAGAGGCATTGGCAAACAATCATTCTGTCATTTAGGTATGAGGATGCTGTATCCAAAGGTGGACTTCATCAACAACAACAAAAAATGGCCATTGCTGAAAAATACCTGTGAGTCATGAGCAGCATAAATCACTGACATAATCATCACATCAGCAAGCCCCACAGAAAATAAGTGCTTTTCGAACCAAATATGGCATTTTTAAATTTGTCACTTCATCATATTTGTCCCATTGGTGTCTCTTGTGTATTCCTAACTGAAGCTTAAAACAGCAGCTGCAGCTCTGGAGAGCTATATACTCTATACCCAATTCCAAAACTAATACATCTAGCAAATGTAATTTTACCACCACTGAAAACTTGAAATAAACGATAAAAAACTATTAAAGCCTATTACGCTCTTTAAATTCCTCATGCAGTCTACTGTCAGGAGGACGGCCTGCAGAGTCTCAGGTCGTAAAGATTTATGCAGGACGTGCAAGTAAGTCAGTCTCAGTGCTAATCCCTCCCTGTTACAAAACAGACATCAGTATGCCCATGTAGAAATCCTTTTGATGTAAATCTGCCGCATCTTATTTCCATGTGAGGCGCTATTATTGATAGGATGCCATCAGAAATTAACTGAACTGAAAGAATAGTAGGTTGAGCCTTAACTGATGGGCGAGCCGTGACACGTACTTAGCAGAGTATGAGGGAGAGCTTCTCTCATTTGCCTCTTTCATGTCTCTTTGTATGCTCCCCTTTCAACCCTGTTGAGAATCCTGCATGACTCCTCAAGGTCTTTAAAGACAGCAGGTGGTCACAACACCCACGCCAGCACTAACCCATGTGCCATCGCACATGTAAGAGCCATACATCAAAGCTGATACTCACATCTGCAGGTGTTTGTTTATTCCGTAGCTACACAGCAAGATAGAAGATGAACAGGCCTTCATTTTAGCATGCTGGAAACATGAGTTCTCTCCAGCTATAAACACACACAAGTCCTACTTTCAACTCCTGTGTCGTGATCATCTGTGTTTGTATTGTTGTGCTGCAAAATCAAACTTGTCTGTCACAAAACTGCACTGTAGAGTGTTACAAGAGGGTTTGATTTCCCCCAAAAAAACATTGTTTGTTACCATGTAATCTTTTCTTGTCAGCTTGATAGCTTTCATGGATTTAGCATACAAAGTTCAGGCTTGTTTTGGTTTCTTTCGTGATGGAGAATCTGTACACCAGGAGTGGAAAATCAGACTCATGACATCTTTCTGTGACAGCCTTAATATTTGTGAAGTTAGTTGATCAAGATGTTCTTATGTTTGACCTGTTTTGCAATTGTTAGCTTGCTTCTTCTGTTTAACGCGACACTGCACACGGTTAATTCAGGGCTCACTAACATTAATTCTTTGAAACAGTGAAGAACTCCACCCAGCTTAAGCTCAAAATGATGTGACTGCAGCATCCCCTGGAAGTTCGTGGCCATATGACAAGAATGTGGAATACATCTCAAGCCTTTCTGTTCACATTTGAAGCTTAACCGAAAAGTTCAGACCGTAGCAGAAAATAAAAAATTCTGACATGACTTCATGTCCATATATAACAATGAAAACTCTTATCAGCACTGATCAGTTTCCTCTGGCAGGTTTCACAAACATGACCCAAAAACTTCTCTCTTATCTGTTTTCAAAGTGATGTGGACTGACAGTAGCAGTATCATGCATGAAGCCGGGTGAATAATTCAATGTATTTTTTAAAAGGACAAAAGACTAGGGGAGAGTGACAACTTGTCAGCAGGAGATAAACTGGGCGAATGAATAAGAGATGAAGAAAATAAAAGTGTGCCAACAGATGTAGGTAACCAAGTGCCAGGCACTTTTCTGCAGCATCCTTTTAAATGTGTTTATCCCTGTGCTATTCCTCTTTTTTTTCCTTTTTATTGTTGTGCGGAACACGTTACTTCCTGTACATTTTTCATTTGCTGTATGTCAGAGCACATAGAAGCTGCAGCCGAGGCAGGGTTTTCTAGTTCAAAAGGGGTCACATGGAGAGAGGTGAAAAGATGTTTAACGGTGACTAACATTGGCTGCTAATGCCTTTGGCCACTATGTGACTCACTTTAGCTCCCGTCAAAGTGAACTCTGACCAAGTGTGTCCAACACAGCAGCCATGCGCGGGGCTGAAGGGGAGTTACATGGACAAGACAGGAGGGAAAGGGTGCCGAGCGTAACTAAGGGAGCGGCCAGGAGGCAGGTTCTGCTCTGATTTGACAGTTTATGGTCAGTGCATTTATCACAAATGTCATCCTTCATCACTGCTGAGTTGTACCACAAAGGCTGCATTATGAAATATATAGGAAAGGTCTGGAAAAAGGCATCAGTGACATGGAGAGGGCTTAATACAGAGGATCTGATGTTAATTGTTGTAAACAAAGTAACCAAGTACAGTCCAAAAGCAATGTCACAACAATTATATTATACCATCTGCGGAGGTGTTAGAATTGGAGCTGTTTTCTTAGTGTAGCAGAAATATTTCTGTTTAATCTATTAACCTTAATTATATGATAAGAGTTGTTTGAGATTGCTGCATTGTCTGAAAACAAAGCAAGACACAGTGTATTTCTTTTAAAAAATATATTTTAGATGAAGTAACATTTATAGACCCATAAAGCTGCAACATTTTACCATCCACAGTTTCAGCTCTGCCATTAACATCAACGTCATTCTTTTGAAAAAGGACATGTATGTTAATGTGTGCTGCTGAGTTAGCAGATCAGGAAGTACAAATTGTACAAAGTACAAATGCCTGACGCACGGTGAGTTTTTCAACCGTCACTGCACTGATTGTTTTCTCCCACTCATTTTAACTTCATGCATATTCTCTGACAGAATGCCTCAGTCCATAAGGGCACCCTGACCTTAGGATTTAAAGGGGCAAAAAATCATGATTTTTCATATTGGATTTAGAGTTTTTTTAATCCATAAAGGGATTATGCTGGATGTTTGTGTAATCAGATATTGTATGTCTTAAATCCACTGCCTCTCTTTTAGCAACACATACTCATACCAAAACAACAGAAAAGGTCATTTGCAAATGACCCCCAAAACAACATTACATATGCGACTATGCGGACTTCGTCACTCTTTATACAAATCACCACTTCCTGCTTTGCAACTACCATTACCACGGCCACCTCTAAAATAAATGCCTAAAAATAAATATAGATATGGGTCATAATAAGCTGCGTGTACAGACGACCTATAAGGCGTTTCTTTGTTCAGTCTTGTTATAGTGTGCATTACAGTCCAGTAGCACAGCCCATTTTGATTTTAATAGAATATTTTATTATAAGCAAAATGATCTCTGGCATGATATGAAGCACATTAGTACATGAGGTACTAATTAAGTGTAAGGAGTCATCTCAAGAGCCTGGATTATGAAAGACTCAGTCTCTCATGGCTAAAATCATCTTCTTTGAATTCCTAATTGAATTTCATGGTAGCAGCAATTTTTTATAATAGATGCATAACATTTTGGAACAAACCCTTTCAATTAGTCATAGTACCACTCAGGGTTCTGTTTCATCATTTTTGGAGTATGAGACATTTAGTCTAAAATTTGTTCCTGATATTTTTTTT